>JAWPHD010005181.1:0-168905 GCA_037043455.1 Cyrtodaria siliqua
GCTAGCTGTTGTGCACTAAAGCAAATGTGAGGTTTGGGGTGGGGCTGGGTGTAAGTTGGTGTGGTTAACGTTTGGTTTACTACTAAATTCAAGCTTCAATAGCTGAAAACCTGTATATAAGTCAGTAAATAAGCGAACCATTTTTGTTCTCTACCAGTTATCGATGAAGTAATCTCAAATATGCACAGCCATTAACTCAAAAATAGTATATATATATATTATTTTGTTGACTTCTTACATAGTTGAGACTATCAGGCAATTTGTATAAGAATTCAAAACTGTTTATCATAAGCAATAATGCTAGAGTTTAGAAATACACTGAGTACATGTAGTGTAACAGATAACACGCTATATAGATTACACGCTATATAGATAACACTCTATATTGATAACACGCTATATAGATAACACGCTATATACATTGCACGCTATATAGATAACACTCTATATTGATAACACGCTATATAGATAACACGCTATATAGATAACTCTCTATAGCTAACATTCTATATTTATATAACACGCTATATAGATAACACGCTATGAATGTAGTTAATACGCTTCAAATGATCACAATAGCAAGGAGTATTTACAGTGAACACTTCGGTTCAATTCCGTATTTCAATTGAAAAGTTACGTTAATTATTTTTTTAATTTTAAAATAGCCTATTGTTGTATACTGATACTAGAAACTATTGTTTGAAGGCAATATGGTAGCATATAGATTTCTTTCCTTCAATTTTTAAACATGTAAATAGAAATTAAGTCAGAATAATGCGTATTAATTTTGTATAATTTTAAAAACAAGCAGCAGAAGCTTATAGCCCTTGCTAAAGAAATATCTGTGGAGTGGAAAGAGATGAACATATAAAAGCGGAGCCGTTTGATAAAAATAATAAATAATATCTTGACACTGAAATATTGACCACGGTTGTGAATGTATGTTTACTTTTTACGGCTCCCAATGGGAGCTGAACTTGTAAATGAGAAATTATTGATAGCTACGGATGGCGCGATGTATATAGCAGTTGTTCTACACCGAAACATGGGGTGGTCTGCCTCTACCAGAAAAAAAATCGCAGGTCATATATATGGCCAAAAATGTGCTAAAATGACGTAAAACTCCATTAAAATAATGTGTTAAAATACGGAGGCTCCCACCTTGAAATCGTTACACTGCAGAGTTAGTCGTCACATTGAACTCAGACAAAATAATAATATAATTTAGCTACTATAGATTATTAAAACCACTTCAGCGTCTCCGTGGCCGAGTGGTTAACGACGTTGTGTTGTAAACCTTCTCGCCTCTCACCGTTGCGGCTTCACATCCCACTGGTAGCTCGACTTGAAATTTAGGAAGTGTCGATTCTTACGGATGGCGTGAGGTGTACAGTACTGGTTCTACCCTTGAAAAGCTCCCACCACAAAAATATCGACCGTCATAATTATATAACCTGACATGTGTTGAAAATGACGTAACACATCGTACAAACAAACAAATCAAAACCACTTCATAGGTAAGAACTATGGACATAGTTATGTGTGAATACTAGAGAAAAAACACTGTCAGTTTTAAGCAATGCATTTTCTGTGTATTGTTGTTGGAAGGATAGTTTTAAATGATATGAATACATAAAATAACAAGTTATTTATCAGACAAGTCATCACTGCATCCAGTCGAGAAGTGTTGGTGTTTTCTTAAAATATACGACGTCGAATTTTTACAAAACTTGTTTGAAATGCTTTCTAAAGTTTGCCAGTGGCAAAACAATATTTATGTTTTGTATGGGAATTGTTCACATTTAAATGAGGCTCGTGCGTTAGCGAGTGCATACCAAACTGTGTAAATCACAAATAAACTGTAAATACCAACTACTACAGTAATTACAATATAATTTCTGTAAAGTATTGATTTTTGTTTTGTCAATGAAAATATAAGCGGCTGAATTCAGTCAGCACTGTTCTATCGAATCAAATAAAAGCAGATCCGTTAAGACATTATACTACGTATACCTGCTGTAATCAAATACCTGTGGCTGAGTTCAGTCAGGTGCTCTGTGAAATGTATTTGCGAGTTTACTTAACATAGTGTTGAAATATTAGTTAACTTAATGTTGAAATATAAGTGGCCAATGAAGCTTAAGCGGCTTATATCAGCCGATACTCAGTAACGAGCAAACCAGACCAACCAATTTAATAGTGTACGCAAACCCTGACTGAATTCGGTCAGTTACTAGCTGTTGTATATTGATAAGGAAAAAGGTATTAAAAGTGGATATTAAAGTTGAACAGGAAATGTAGCATTCAAGGACCACGGTCATCCACAAACATGCAGGTTAAGGTTAGCTTAAAAACAAGCCGAAATGCAAATTCAGAAATAAGTAAGAAAATTGTCCTTTTTTGTTCTTGATTTAGTTCACTGAATTAATGGTCAGTTAATATTCTCTCACATGTAATAGCTAAAACAGGCTTTGTAAGCTTACATGCTAGTTTTCTAAATAAAAGAAGATTTGAATCCATTACATATATCATTCAAAGAGACTAAATCAGTAAATGGTCAAACAAATGAGAGGATGTGTCATATGCATTGTAACAGTGCACGACGCCCCACCCCCTCACCCCATCCTAATCTAACATGTTCTATTAAATATAGAACTATTGCCGTTTTCCAAAAGGACCGCTCTATTTGTAAAAATATGGGATGGGATCTAATTATATGCAGTATACCTTTGCAGTACGAAGTGATACTTGACTTATTTTACTAAAATAAAGGCATACTTCATCTAAATGGTTCCAGTCCGTTTAAATATGTGTTGTTGTATTTATATTAAAATATCCAATTCCTACAGGTATACATGCAAAACGAGCAAGAATTCGAATCAACGGATAACATTTCAACAGATCTTGTTTCAAATATAAATTGATCTCAGTAGGTTTAATTGTAAACAAGATATGGATTGTATGAACTGTACAATTCATTTGTACAATTGTATGATCCATATTATATTCCAAAATGAATGCCAACTGTATTCTTGAGAACACAAAAGGCAGATCATCTGGACCGACTGTAGAAACATATTTAGATTTAGGTAACATTACACACGTTTTAACACTTTGTTTCTTTAAAGAAAACGACCCTACCTTTTGAAAATATGGCTAAATAGATTGGCATAAATCATATACTCTTATCAAACTGCCCGAATACATAAACGGACTCTGCTATATCATTGTTTAAATTGTAAAGGCTCGTCCAGTAACATTCACGTTTGGCATAAACACTGTAACATAATCTCATGTTGTAAGTCTAGATATAGAGATTATTTAACTGCTGGGATCGATTATAGCGAAATCCTTCACGAGTGGTAAACGTGTGGTTCTTTTCATGAACTAGCGCACGCGAGTGAGTGAAAAAACAAAGTACGTCTACCATCAAGTGAATGATTACCCAATAATCGATCCAAGCAGTTAAATAATCTATTTATTACATTTTAAAATACGTTTTTGCAAACAAAAATTCGCTTTATTAAACGTTATCGAACGTTGTTGACGTCACGACTCAACGTCACAACGTAAGTTATTATTGTATTCTAAATTAGCAACGTTAGTTATTATTGTGTTCTGAGTTTGTTACTAATATTTAGCGATAATGAATATTCTTGCACCGAGAAATCCCGATCTTTCACGCATAGAAATGTAATAAAATGTATTATAACATGGTTAAGAGTGAATGTAGGAAAACAGTTAAACAAATTTAAACAAATATTTGTATATTTCAAACGATGCATAGACATTACGATTTGGGTTCCCACAAACATCAGTGAAAAGTAAGGTTACATCACTTTTGTTTCTTTTACGTGTAAGAACGTCTATGCCAGAAAACAATGTAAATTAAATACGTATTTGAGTGTTATTCCCTATACAACCTGGCACAACTTTATTAATACTTACACTAGCTATATGGACAATTAACTTATTTAGGATAGAACTAACATTCGTAAATCATTATTATATGCGTTATAACGATATTAGCGTTATCCCACGGTTTTAGTGTTTATTTGAACTTGTTATTTTTGCTGGCTCAAAATGTATTGATTGAAAAAAAACAGCTATTTCAGCATGACATTAATGTATCGGTTTCAAAAAAACTCCGCGTGAGAGCATTTTTAAACTGTTCTATCAGGTTTTGGAACGACAATCGTACGAGTATGTTTATCAATATGATAATACAACTCCGAGTGAGAACATTTTTAAAATTAAAATGTTCATTTCAGTACTATGGACGACAAACATTGTGCGTATGAATAAGATAATATCGATGTGCATAACACAATGGTAAATTATATTTTAGTTTTAATTCCTATTTTATCTTATAATAGTAGTATTATTAAACAAATTGAATGCCATATTAAAATTCAGAATAAGCTTGAGATTTTCGTAAACGGAGGGACAATTTCGAAATCAACCATCTTGGCACGAAACCAACAAAGAAGACAGCATACACAGTGACTATAAATTATTAAATCTTAGTTTATCTTAAATACATCAGCAACACAAAGTTTCACAAGAAAAACTATATAAACCGGTACTAATCTAAAATATTGCACAGGCATTACCCACTCATAGTGCTTACAATACCAGCCAATTTGCATAAAACACCTGGAGGCGTTAAACAACATTCGCAGAATCCAGTTTCGGGGACGAAACTACTGACAGGCGAACGGACAGACGTGCGGAGAGTAAACCTACAGTCGCTTCTAAATTAAATCGGTAGTGGACTTACATGATATTGTAACGCTGTCACAAAATGTCACGGGTAGAGCGTACTGGTCGTATATAGCTCTTGTATCGGTTACACCCAAAATCTATTGTTCGAGGTGAAACAATTTCACAATATTCATGATCTATTCATGTAACACGTAAAAGCGTGCACATTTTAAGTGGCCGCCAGAGAGGCCGTGTCATAAGTTTAGTTTTGTGCTAATGCATGTAAACGTATAGGTATATTTTCCTTAAACGGCAAAATTGTATAAGGGCCTCGCGTGTAGATTCAATACTGTAGATTTAGCCACGTTTGTCACGGACTGAACGGGGCAAATAATGATTTGGGCGTAATGTTTGCTATAAAACCCATTGTCTTCTAGCTTTCGCCGGGATCATCGAAAGTACTTTGTTGGAACAGAGATTGGACGGCAAATTTCACAGGCAACATGTGGTTAGTAGTTTTATTAAACTTTTATCGTATATTTGTATTCAGTGGGCGGCGCCATCTTGTTTGGCGGTTACGACATCCGGTTAGCATTGATGTTTCTCAAACATAACTTTAGACTAGCATATGATTTTGAAGTTACTTTATTAGATGTAATTATTGTAATTGATCATTAATTGTAAAACAATATTAATTTGATAACAGTGGATAATAGGTGCATTAGTTAACGTTGGCGTATAACTCGGTGATGGTAATACACGATTGTTAATATTAGTTAACAATGAGATGAGTGACAAGAATAAATGCGTGCATACATAACTCAGTGAGTGTAATATATGAGTTATTTGATCATGTTTATATTACATGTATTAGGGGCATTGATTAACAGCGACGTACATAGCGTATACATGGCGTTGTAGAATATGTATACATTGCTACTCATCATTAGTACAGCTTACATATATTGATTGAATAATGATTTGTTTGGGTAATGATAATTATGCAAGATTGTTATGTTTGTCAACCGACATCTAAAACGTATGTATAATTACAGCCTAAGCCATCCAGGATATAAGCCATCCAGGATATAAGCCATCCAGGATATAAGCCATCCAGGGTTGGAGTAAGCGATCTAGGTTTGGATATCCAGGAGTGGAGCTAAGCTTCCACGACTAACGTTACAAGCGGTGGAGACGGTCCCCGTACCTGCGCAGCCAGGTTTTACTAACGACAACCCCCGGGACACAAGGTGGGCCCGTTACCAGTCCTCACTGGAGGAATATCATTCACAATCTCAGTGGAGATTAACTATCATTGCATCGCGTCATCAACCCTTACAGAAGGCATTTGATGACAATCATCCATTGAATTCGCGCATCATCATCTTCATGAGCTCTCGCGCATCACAGTTATCGCGCTAGATCAACATTGTTATAGCTTTAACAACACTTTAGTGTCTTAGACATTCAGTATTTATAACAATACTAAGAACGTCTTAAACGTTCAGGAGAACATTCTTTTCATAGTTCATTTGTGTATTCGCTTGTTTTTTTAGATAATTGTATATATATTAAACATATTTTAAAAGTTGCATTAAACTTATGTAAATGCATTCACCGTCATTGATTCTTTCCTGAGTTAGCCCAGCCACTAAGGTCATCCTGTGACAACTGGTGTCAGAGTAGTGGGATTTTGGGCGACTACGGAGGGAAAGAATCAATAAGTGATCTTTATTATGATATACTAAATCTCTACTTATTATTTTAGAAGTGTGTACCACCCTCTGATCCATCAAGGCGGCTGTCGACGATCACGGCCACAGCTTGGAAGACAAGTCAAGACACGACAAGGGTAGGGTGAGTCCAAACTGTTGTTTTGTCCGTTCTTTCCTTGACGCGAGGTCGCAGTGGTCTACACGAGTGGGTCTGAGGCACTTTTGCTCAATAATTTGGGTGTTTGTTTTTACCTCCCTGATATACACAAAGTATCCAATTAGGTTGGCGAACAAGACGTTCTACTCATGGTGTGACACTCGAGTATACTTATATTGATGGGAGAAGTAAATATACATGTACATGTTATACACATTTCGATGATGGTTTAACGTTTATGTCCAATATCAAATCAAGATATTTTATGTAGTGTATATGTTTTGTGGAAGCTAGATACTACCTACACATAACCGTTAGTAGTTAGCGCTAGTACAAATGTGTATGTAACTTGTCCTATGATGATGCCCAGGTATTTACTGAGGACACAGTGACTTACCATTAGTAGTTAGTTGAGTAGAATTATTAGTGACGTGTGTATTGTAATTATTGTAGTGTGTAGTTCACAATGTCTATAACCATGACGTCCATAAAGGATCTTACGGAAATGGGTAAGGAGTTAGGGTATGCTGGTGAGGAGCTTAGAACCTTTGTTAAAGACGAACAGGCTAGGGAAAGGGAATTTAGACTTAAGGAAAGAGAATTAGAGAAAGATAGGCTAGAATTCGAAAGTAGGTTAGCTAAAGAGAAGCTAGAATTAGAAAGTAGATTAGCTAAAGAGAAGTTAGATGCTGATAAAGAGAAGCTAGAATTAGAAAGTAGGTTAGCTAAAGAGACGCGAGATGATGAAAGTAGAATAGTAAGGGAGAAGCAAGAGTTAGAACATGAGAGGTTCGAAACAGATGGTAGACTAGCTAAGGCTAAGATGATAATGGAAAGGGAGCAAAAAGAGTTTGATCATAAGTTAGCTTTAGAGTTGGAAGCAGCTAAGACACATAGTAAGGACAGTGGAACTGTAGGGAAAGATAGTTATTCTGGGAAGTTAAAAGGTTCGAAGTTACCATACTTTGATGCTGACAAAGATAACATGGACAGTTACTTGTTACGGTTCGAACGTTATGCTGAGTTACAGGAATGGACCAAAGATAAGTGGGCAGTTCATTTAAGTGCGTTATTGAGAGGCAAGGCCTTAGATGTATTTTCTAGATTACCTAGTTTAGATGCTCTTGACTATGACAAGTTAAAGGATGCTCTTTTAAAGAGATTTGAGTTAACTGAAGAAGGTTTTAGAAAGCGGTTTAGAGCTTGTCTGCCTGAGAAAGGCGAGTCATTTATTCAGTTTATTAGTAGGTCTAGGAATTACTTAGATAGGTGGTTAGAGTTAGGGAAGGTAGCGCAGACTTATCAGGGCCTCATAGATTTCTTGTTGCGGGACCAGCTATTCAATGTTTGTAGTAGAGATCTGTTCTTATTTCTTAAAGAAAGAAAATTAGCTAGTGTAGGAGAAATGGCAACACAAGCAGATCAGTTTGCCGAGGCTAGAGGCGGAGCTCATAATGTAGTGTCGAAAGACAGAACTTTTAGAGATAGGCAAGGGGACGATCATAAACAGAAAGGCCAGAGTGGAAACTATAGAGGTGGAGGTAGTTCGATGGGTGCTAGAGGAGGTAGCAATAGTGGTAACATAGGTAGACCTTTTATTCGTTGTCGTCACTGTAATGGAAATCATGCTTCACATGAGTGTAGGAAAGCGGTGAAAGTGTCCGCTGTCGTAGACAATTTTAGTGACAATAGTAGAGGGGACAACCATGTAGGTAGTCCGAACCAAGGTTTTAACAACCCATGGAATTTCGGTAGAGGTAGAGGTGGTCAAAACCGAGGTAGAGGTAGAGGCAGAGGTAGTAATAGTCCGGTTATTAAAACCGAGAGTAGTAGCTGTTGTGTAAAAGCGGATGGTGTAATGACGAAGATCGGAACATGTCTCTTTCCGTATGCAAATCTTCCAACGGCAGATGGTAGAGTGAATGGCACGGACGTAATTGTAATGAGGGATACAGGTTGTACAGGTGTGGTAGTTAGGCGTAGTTTAGTTACGGATGACCAGTTGGTAGGTAAACAGTCACCGTGTATGTTGTTAAATAAATCGGTAGAGCACGTGCCAATAGCGAGAATAGATGTAGATACACCTTTCTTTAAAGGGACTACAGAGGCACTATGTATGGATGACCCGATGTATGATTTAACGATAGGGAACATAGATGGTTCAGCACTTCCGGTAATGTCCGATTTTAGAAGTAGCATAAGTAATGCCGTAGAGACTAGAGCGCAGGTTCAGAAGCAAGCTCAGGCTTATAGAAAATTAAAGGTTCCTGCAGCCGTAGGTGACATATCTAAAGCGGAGTTTATAGAAGCACAAACTCAAGACGAGTCATTAGGTCCTTGTAAGGTGAAGGCCAAGGATGGTGTAGTGAAGAAGTGTAAAGGGTCCGGTAGTTGTAAGTTTGTACATAAGAATAGGTTATTGTACAGAGAATTTGAAGATAGTGGTAGTAGACAGTTTCACCAATTAGTGGTACCTACCCAGTATAGAACGACAGTGCTTAAGGTAGCTCATGAGTCGATTATGGGAGGTCATTTAGGCGTAAAGAAAACGTCAGATAGAGTATTGGCAGAATTTTATTGGCCAGGCGTTAGTGGAGATGTAACTAGGTATTGTAGGTCCTGCGATGTATGCCAAAGGACAGTACCAAAAGGTCGAGTGACCAAAGTACATTTAGGTCAGATGCCACTGATAGATACACCATTTAAGCGGGTAGCCGTAGACATAGTTGGACCAATTTTTCCAGTGTCGGATAGGAAAAATAGGTACATTTTAACCATGGTAGACTATGCAACTAGGTATCCGGAGGCAGTCGCATTGCCCTCAATTGAAACTGAGAGAGTAGCTGAGGCATTAGTTGATATGTTCAGTAGGCTAGGTGTACCAGAGGAAATGCTGACTGATTGTGGGTCACAGTTTACGTCAGAACTTATGGCTGAAGTAAGCAGGTTATTGTCTTTGCGTCAAATCATGACAACACCATATCACCCTATGTGTAACGGGTTAGTCGAACGATTTAACGGGACGTTAAAGCAAATGTTACGGCGTATGTGTACCGAGAGACCCAAAGATTGGGACAAGTATCTCAATGCTTTATTGTTTGCATTTAGAGAGGTTCCACAAGAGAGTTTAGGATTTTCTCCGTTTGAGTTATTGTACGGTAGGTCAGTTAGAGGTCCCATGAGGATTCTTAGAGAGATGTGGGCAGGTGAAGTAGATAGTGATGAGGTTAAGACTACATATCAGTATGTTTTAGATCTGAAGGAGAAACTAGAGGAGACTTGTAAGATAGCTCAAAGTCAGTTAGTTAAGGCAAGTACCAAGTATAAACGGTACTATGACCAGAAAGCTAGAGCTAGGAAGTTTAAGATAGATGACCAGGTGTTACTGTTACTCCCGACCGACAATAACAAGTTGTTATTACAATGGAAAGGTCCGTTTTACGTTAGAGGGATAGTGAACACTATGGATTACCGTATCGAGATAAACGGAAAGTTAAAGACCTTTCATGCGAATATGCTGAAAGAGTATATCAGTAGAACCGATAATGTGCAACAAGGGGTGTTAACCGTAGTTAATGTTGCAGTTATTGAGGATAGTGAGGAAGACAGTAGTGAGGACACTAGTCCCATGTATTTTCCCACTAGTGTAGGTAGGGAGACAGCAGCCGATGTAGACATATCGGGCATGCTTAGTGTAGAGCAGCAACGAGAGATGGGTAGTTTACTCTCGGAGTTCAGTGATGTCTTGTCCGAAAACCCGGGGCAGACAGATGGAGTTCAACATGATATTGTACTCACATCAGGGGAACCAATTAGAATTAAGGGGTATCCCATTCCATTTCACTCCCGATCAATTGTTGATGAGGAGGTGAAAGACATGTTGAAATTGGGTGTCATCGAACCTTCAAACGCCCCATTTTCATCCCCAGTCGTACTTATTAAGAAGAAAGATGGGTCAATTCGATTCTGTATCGATTTTAGGCAGCTCAATAAACGTACCATCTTTGATGCAGAGCCAATGCCTAATATTGAGGAGGTATTCTCTAAACTTGCGGGATATTCGTATTTCTCCAAGTTAGACCTCAGTAAAGGTTATTGGCAAGTCCCACTTTCAGACCGAGCTAAAGAGATGACCTCCTTCGAAACTTCGCAAGGACTTTTTAAGTTCAAGGTCATGCCCTTTGGTCTCGTAAACGCCCCAGCAACATTCTGTAGGTTAATGAGGAAAGTCCTGAAGGATTTGTCCAACACAGACAGTTTTGTAGATGACATCCTGGTGTTTACAACAACATTTGAAGACCATATTAAGGCTCTACGTAATCTGTTGGAACGGCTACGCCGGTTTAAACTGACTGCAAAACCTAGCAAGTGTCACATGGGTTACGCAGATATAGAGTGTCTGGGTCATGTTGTCGGGAGGGACCAGAAATTGAAACCCAACCCCGACAAGGTTAAGGCAATTCAGGAAGCACCAAGACCCGAGACAAAGAAACAAGTTAGGTCATTTTTAGGGTTGGCGGGTTTTTACAGGAAGTTTATTCCAAACTTTTCGGCTATAGCTGCACCTTTGTCAGACTTGACAAAGAAAGGTCAACCCAATAGGATAACTTGGGGGGAAAGCCAGGAGCGAGCTTTTGTCTCTTTAAAGGGGAGTCTGGTCAAAACCCCAATACTAAAATTACCTGAACTTGACCAGGAGTTTATCCTCAGAACGGATGCCTCCGATATCGGGGTGGGTGCAGTCCTACTGCAAGAGCAAGATGGGTGTAGTCTCCCCGTGGCTTACGCAAGTCGGAAACTATTACCCCGGGAATGTAACTACTCTGTTATCGAAAGGGAGTGTCTTGCAGTAGTGTGGGGTGTCAGTAAATTCCACCGATATGTTTTTGGTAAGGAATTTGTCTTGGAGACTGACCACCAACCGTTAGCTTATATGAATAAAGCAAAGGTAGCTAACAGTAGGTTAATGAGGTGGGCACTGACTCTGCAGCCTTACCGGATGAAAATTAAAGCGATCCGAGGAAAGGACAATATTGGGGCAGACTATTTAAGTCGCCGCACATAATGACCGGTTTAATACAATAGTGTATTTCTGTGTAGTTTACAATAGTAGTATATGTACGACAGGGTAGTGTACAATTGTAGAATAGTGGTGAAATTGTAATTACATGTTATAGTTAGGTTATAACTGCAGTGGTAATAGTTAACATACTCAAGCGATTGAGCGATCAGCTTGTACGTGTTGTCGCTCATTTGCTCAGAAGAATTAATAGTTTAACGTGTAAATATTAATTATCATTTTGTTGAATTTTAAAAGTGTAGCACTTTCTTTAAGTGGGGAGATGTTGTCACAAAATGTCACGGGTAGAGCGTACTGGTCGTATATAGCTCTTGTATCGGTTACACCCAAAATCTATTGTTCGAGGTGAAACAATTTCACAATATTCATGATCTATTCATGTAACACGTAAAAGCGTGCACATTTTAAGTGGCCGCCAGAGAGGCCGTGTCATAAGTTTAGTTTTGTGCTAATGCATGTAAACGTATAGGTATATTTTCCTTAAACGGCAAAATTGTATAAGGGCCTCGCGTGTAGATTCAATACTGTAGATTTAGCCACGTTTGTCACGGACTGAACGGGGCAAATAATGATTTGGGCGTAATGTTTGCTATAAAACCCATTGTCTTCTAGCTTTCGCCGGGATCATCGAAAGTACTTTGTTGGAACAGAGATTGGACGGCAAATTTCACAGGCAACATGTGGTTAGTAGTTTTATTAAACTTTTATCGTATATTTGTATTCAGTGGGCGGCGCCATCTTGTTTGGCGGTTACGACATCCGGTTAGCATTGATGTTTCTCAAACATAACTTTAGACTAGCATATGATTTTGAAGTTACTTTATTAGATGTAATTATTGTAATTGATCATTAATTGTAAAACAATATTAATTTGATAACAGTGGATAATAGGTGCATTAGTTAACGTTGGCGTATAACTCGGTGATGGTAATACACGATTGTTAATATTAGTTAACAATGAGATGAGTGACAAGAATAAATGCGTGCATACATAACTCAGTGAGTGTAATATATGAGTTATTTGATCATGTTTATATTACATGTATTAGGGGCATTGATTAACAGCGACGTACATAGCGTATACATGGCGTTGTAGAATATGTATACATTGCTACTCATCATTAGTACAGCTTACATATATTGATTGAATAATGATTTGTTTGGGTAATGATAATTATGCAAGATTGTTATGTTTGTCAACCGACATCTAAAACGTATGTATAATTACAGCCTAAGCCATCCAGGATATAAGCCATCCAGGATATAAGCCATCCAGGGTTGGAGTAAGCGATCTAGGTTTGGATATCCAGGAGTGGAGCTAAGCTTCCACGACTAACGTTACAAGCGGTGGAGACGGTCCCCGTACCTGCGCAGCCAGGTTTTACTAACGACAACCCCCGGGACACAAGGTGGGCCCGTTACCAGTCCTCACTGGAGGAATATCATTCACAATCTCAGTGGAGATTAACTATCATTGCATCGCGTCATCAACCCTTACAGAAGGCATTTGATGACAATCATCCATTGAATTCGCGCATCATCATCTTCATGAGCTCTCGCGCATCACAGTTATCGCGCTAGATCAACATTGTTATAGCTTTAACAACACTTTAGTGTCTTAGACATTCAGTATTTATAACAATACTAAGAACGTCTTAAACGTTCAGGAGAACATTCTTTTCATAGTTCATTTGTGTATTCGCTTGTTTTTTTAGATAATTGTATATATATTAAACATATTTTAAAAGTTGCATTAAACTTATGTAAATGCATTCACCGTCATTGATTCTTTCCTGAGTTAGCCCAGCCACTAAGGTCATCCTGTGACAAACGCGCTGGTGGTTCAAGCGGTAGCATACCAGCACATTGTAGCCGTAGCTTCGTTAAAGTGTGAAATAAAATGGACTCCGATAGTATGCTCGTAAATAAATAAAACTCTATAAAAAAAAAACTATTTCGTATTACATTAACGAAGATAAATAATTGATCTAATCATGAGAACGTTTCCTTCTTTTAATACTCTCTTTAGGAAATAATAAAATATCAATATCATCAGCAAGTAAACATAATAGTTAACAAATGTAACAATACTTGACTATATATAAGACTCAACAGTTTAAGAATAGTGAATCTAGTAGACCGTATCAAATGACTTAATTAGAGATTAATACATGGGTGGTGCTTCATTGTCCGTCATATCTGCCCTCGATCAATATCGGCCCTCAGGCTAAAGTTATTGTCCGTCATATCGGCCCGATATTGGTCGAGGGCAGATATGAAGGACAATAACGCACCACCCATGTTTTACCTTTTTTTATCTATATTGAACTGTTACCGAATAAATTTATAAAACAAAAATAGCAAAAATAAATGATCGAAAACAACACATTCATTCATTTTCAATTCGTCCATTCCATTCCGATTTCGATTTCTTTATTTCACGTTTTTTGTTAGTAGATGTTAGTTGACGCCACTTCGGTAACGTCATGTCATTGACGGGTATAACGTCAAATATATGGTCTCAAAAACAGGTAAAACAAATAGCAATCGACAATAATCGTAACGGACAGGTGATGGTCATTAGCTCGGTCAGGTGAGCGGGCCAATAACGGTCAGGTGACAGGGCCAATATGGATATACATTTTCGGCACGGTCACATGACCTAAATTTGGCGTATCGGACCGCATTTATGATAAGGCTCATTTCTCTAGAGCTTATTGTAGGGTTATTGTTTTTATATTGCGGGCCAAAAATGCGTATATATATGATAAAGAGTAATATTCAGATATGTCAAAGTGTCCCTTTAATTACTTAAAACTACGATAAATAAAAGATGCTCTCTTTAAAACAGACTAATCGTCTTAAAGTACTTATTATTCTTAAATAAATGCTCACTATCAGTAGATATTAGATAAACCACTTACCAATGAGTGAATGAATCAATGATGAAGGTCGGAGTTCATTTTATTTAACACTTTAACGTGTCTGCTGATTTTCCATGTTTACTGAGTTTATTAATCAAATATATATTGCTGCAAACGCAAACAACATCATACATATTGTTATATCCATGTTTTTGGGGGGAAAAAACAGGGTATATTAAAATCGCCCCTGTTTGTCCGTCCGTCCGTCCGTCCGTCCGTCCGTTACCATATCTACTCCTAAACCGCTGAACGGAATTCAACCAAACTTAGGGTACGACTTCACCATATGATGACGGTGTGCAAAGAGCAACACTAGTTTTGGCTCCACACCTAGTGGCCCTCGGGGGAGTGTCAAAAGGTCAAATACACTAACAATTCAATTACACGCCATTTTTCCATACGTTTGCACCTAACTTGGTGTATGTAATCGTCTATGAAAGATAAACAACATATCAAACGATTTTATTATTTCGAACTAGGACGTCTGCTCGGGGTGGGTGGGGCGGATGTGGGGATTTGAGTTTTTTGTTTTTATGCAATTATGTCTCATTTGTTTCCTCCTAGGTCATCGGTTGGGCCTGGGGAAGAGGCATCAAATACACTAATAATTCAATTACAGTGTATTTTTCCATACTTTTAAACATTATTCTTTGTTCTCTTGAGAACGAAGATCTACAGTTGGCATTGCACGACGTGACTCCGTAAACGTTAGCTCCAATAATAAGAAGCGCAGTCTTCCAAAACCATGGTAAACGGCAATCGGAATCTTCGAAGCTTGCCGGAAATCGGCGAGTAGTTACGATTGGGGGAAAATTGACTGTTGACATGAATAAGGTGATTCTATTTCTGTAATCATCATAATTTCCGATAACTATTGCAATACAATGCTCTGCGGTGGTGTCTTTGTTTAATACGACGTACACTAGCATATTGGGTTCCTTTACTTGGATTCTTTTTGACAATGCTAAAAATGTACATGATCATATATTCTTTGTTTATTATCTGATTTTGACAATACACCTGATTTACACCTTTTTCCAAGTTTTTCAGAACTCAAAATAATCAATATTTTTTCTTTGTCACTTCATTCCCTTTAAACATTTTATTAAATATACAAATTATGCATATATACAATGACAACAAATAAAAAACCAAGAACGGAAGCTTAATAATAATTAAGTTTCTCTCCTTATATTGTTTCGTTTCTTATATTGTAGCGTATTCGCGGCCGAGGGGTTAACGACGTTACATTGTAAACCTGCTCGCCTCTCACCGCTGCGCGTTCGAATCCCACTAGGATCTCAGCTTGTAAGTGGGTCGGTGTCGACTTTTATGGCTTGATGTATACCGTCATATATACCCTTACATGTAATGAAAATGACGCAAAACACCATACAAACAAACAAATTCTTATAGTTGATGAATTAAATTAAACATGTAATTATTAAATCTTTGTTATAACAATGCGCTACAAAAGACGTTTGAAAAGTGTAAACGCTTTAACAATACTGATTGTTGGCTACCATATTAAACTTCATTATTCAGTAGTCATGTCTTAAAGTGACAATGTCCGTAACTTTTAGCTTATAAACACACACACTAATTATGTTCGCAAATATTACACACCAAACATTATTGAATATTTACTAATTAAAAATAGGATTGTTTGACGGAATTCAATCGCGGTACAAAAAAGGAGAAACCGCTTCTGGCGTTTGAACTCGCAGCCCAAACTAAAATTACACTCGCGGTAATAATAGTGCCCGTGAGCGTAAAGTAGTCGACCTTGCTCCCAACTGAGCTAACCGGGCTAAACATATTACACAATACTATGGTAAAAACCTAATGCGCTAATGGCAGTCACGTGATCGTAGAAAAGGTACATATGGTGGGTCCCACTTTATTTACAAATAATAATTAAAGCTTTTTTTTTTTTTTTTAAACTCAAGAATGTATTACTACAGACGTCTTAGCTTCTATGCTCATGTTTTCATGTATACATTTCACTGAATAAAAGTCAGAGGGTTATTTGGTTATGCTCAATATCTGCATACTTACGGACAGTGTCCCTTTAAGAGGGCAATAATGCAACACAATAACACAGTTCGTGTCTGAAAAGTATCTATTCATAATATAGCATACTAATTACCAAAGATAAGCTTACAACCTAACAATAGTCTTCAGAACAAAAGTCGTTTTCTCATGCTTAATTGGTATTCCAACCCCGAGGTCAAAACGTGATTGTATCGGAACAAAGACATTATTGTATTGACATTTTAAATCAACCAATTTGCTTTTGAAAAGATGTATTCTGTACCGTTATTTAACCTGAACAATCGGTATTTTAAAAAGTGTTTTTGATCGTGCTAAACCGCTCGATAAGACTAAGCTAAATGGCTTGTTTGGTACATGCTTAATGTGATGTTCCTTTAATAGATACTGACGGAATATAAAAACGCATCAATATATTATATGGGTGTTAAATTGTTTTGCTGAAGTAATTTATAACAATATGTGCATATTTTGAAATTGAAGGATATTATTGAACGATTGCAAACACTGATTGTCTCAACATTCCTACACATGGTCTACAGTGTTGCATGTTCAGTTAAAGTCAGACGAGTAGAAAACAAAAGTCACACATCTTAATAATACCGGGTATATTTAACCGTTTCAATACAATACAAACACAATACAAATTATGTGATGCAATTAAGGCCACCAGCTCATTACACAGTGCAAATTCAAGTACAATTTACTATTAGTGTACACCAGTGCAGTGGTTTTCTAATCTACATATATATTCATCATGCTATTTTTTTTGAAAGCCTTGTAAATAAATAATGACAAAACATCAATAGTATTAATATTTTTGCATGACATAAGTATATTGAACTTATTTATAGTTAGTCTAGACCAAAGCTTTTGTGGTAGAAAGCGTTATTTTAGATCCTGATAACCAGAACATAATAACAGAAAATGCATACTCATCTTCAACACCAACATTACACACTTTACACAGTCGTTCCTCTCGGGGTATCGCTTCATGACGACCGTTTTCTATATCAAGAGTATGCGAACACCGTTCCTAGGAAATCATTCCGATGTCACGTTAACGCCAGGCCACAATCAGCTAAATGTACAAGTGAGGTTATCTTGCTGGAATAACGTCGGGAAGATTTCCTAGGAACAGTAAAACTGTTGGACATACACTGTACTAATTTGTGAGTGTTTTGTTTCTTTAATTTAACATTATACATACATAAGTTCAAATATAAAACATTATTTGATGTAAGGGTAGTAGATACTGAATCCGATTAAGAACGAATTTAGACGTATATACCGCGTAAGAAGCATTTATATGTATACCTACCTTTGTATTATGAAGCTCATATAATGTTCGAATTGAGACCTCGACCGATAACAATCTCTACATTTGGTTCTCTAAACAAATATTATATCAGGTTTCAGCTTTACTGTTTGTGTGTACTGTTATATATGTATCTTCTTTTGGTGATTTGATATACTATTCCAACTTCGCAGAAAGTCCATTTCCAATACTTACCGACTGCAAACACGTCCAAATATCCTTCATCTCGTTCAAAGAAATGTTAATATCTCCTTTACTACTAGGTGGAAAACTCTGAAATTTCACATTTGTGCTCTCCGATGGTTATAGATTTAACTGGTATCGTCCAAAAAGAACAAAACACAAATATGTGCAAAGGGGCGAGTTTCGGCTCCAATGCGTGTGATTGTGCTTTTTGTGTAAACCTTCGTAATTTTACAGACTTTAACTCGTCTACTTTCCGCTAATATGAAATAACCTGCATGCATATCTTAACATCCTAACATTTTAAGTGTTTGCAATATCAATCAATATGCACAACTATAAGTAAAACAAAACTACCGTTTC
Source organism: Cyrtodaria siliqua (assembly GCA_037043455.1). NCBI lineage: Eukaryota > Metazoa > Mollusca > Bivalvia > Adapedonta > Hiatellidae > Cyrtodaria > Cyrtodaria siliqua. The sequence continues at coordinate 18,497 of JAWPHD010005181.1, forward strand.
GTCATCTCGTCAAAACCGGAACCGATTTGAAACAATATCCGGCTTTGCGATTTCCGGTTATACGGTGTGATGACTGGCTTAAAAACCATATAACTATAGTGACTTGATGTATAGGGAGGCGATTTACGGTCGCCAAACCGCACAAACAACACTAGTGTGGCAATATATGTAGGTAAAAATTTAAGTCAAACATGAAAAGTACCTATATTTCACATTTCTCAGCCAGAGGGTGGGTAAAGCAAAGGGCAACTGACCAATATAGTTAATATTCCATTGCAAGATATACGGCAAAAACAGTTTTTAAACCACTACATGTCAATGTTTTAATGACAAAATAAAGGATATCTCGCCATTAAAAGTTGTCTCGAAAATTACAATATTTTGTTTTTGTGTTCATTTAAATGTGTCGAACTCAATTATTGATATATATGATCCATAATAAAAGTTAATGGTATATCATTATTATGTGTACGAGTATGTATGTTTGGTATATCTGCACCACTGCCGGTAAAAACAAAATACTATAGGCTGGAATTTGCAATTTTTTAAAAGAATGCATAATAAGTACAGCTATGTTTTAAAGATTTACACTTGCTTGGAGACACGTCTTTAAAAACCGTATTAATAGACCAATCCTCTCATTGGATGCGCTATAAATAATGTATTGAGAATATTTAAATTAGCGAAACAATATCTTTTGAAAAATATAAATGAAAGGTGTGCACTAATATAATTCAATACTTTGTTGACTAAATTGCTTCACCATTGGAAACAAAACAATTAACGGACGGCATTTCAAACATAAATTCCTTTTCGTTCGGCTCACAAGGACGAACACAGATATTTGAAAGGCTTAAGAAATTAATTTGGTGGATTTTGTTCAGGTAAATATATTTTATTAGTTTGTTTTTTATTAATTTAGAGAGAGAGAGAGAGAGAGAGAGTGGGGAGATGAATACCGTTTTACTATCGGTTGTTCGAATAAGTTTTTCGGTTACAATAATGTTAATTTTATCTCGTTAAAATTAATTTTAATTAATAGTTTTTAACCTATTACACGTTATGGTCTTTTTTGACTTACAATAAAACCAAACGTTTGAAAAATTGTAGTTCGTTTTTTACAGCTAGAGTAATGCTTTAATTTCATAAACTATTTGTATTGTTAAATGTGTTCGTATGAAGAAAGAACATAATTATTATTATTACTCATTAATAGCTGATCGTTTTGGTAAACGTGTTTAAGTATATAAGACTCCAAATAGATCACAACAATTGTATCGCTCACTTCTGTTGAAAAATATGTTGAACATCTAGAACGATTTCTTTATTAATAAAAACATATCTTCGTTCTGTAATCTTGAGAAAATATGACTACATGTACTTCGTTGTGTTCCTTCATATAGTGTTTAATACGTATAAAGTTATAGACGTGTTTAGAAACGACACTAATGGGCAAGCGATTGTCAAATAAAAACAATCTAACCGTGTCCATTGATAAATAGCACATTTTATGACGACGAATTGAAATGAAATTCCAATTAATGAAAATAATCTTGTATATCTAAGTAGATCACTTATGAGATTTCAATTTTGTGGCTTTAAAGAGAAATATCACTTAAGTCGATGCACGAGGGCGTGATAGGTGTTGTAACTTATATTTCTTCTCATATACATTTCTCACTAAAATCAAGTCTGCTACTTTTCTCTCGTGTTTGTTTTCATAGCTTCCAATGCATTTCCATTTCAGTATTTATTGACGTTCAGTTGGTCTCTGTTTCATGTGTTATATTAATTGTTGACTTGATTTCCTGTTATACATAGGGGATCTTATATGAGTACTCATTCATTATTTAATTTATTAAACGAGTTGGCAAAATGATATAATTCGGGGCTCTTCCCGAGCATTATATCAGTTTTGCTAACGAGTTTAATATCGAATTTGATTGCATTTTGCCTGTCGCTTTGACACGCGAAACCTACATAAACCGTGGGAATTGGATCATAGTCATTATCGATTTTTTTTGACAGCGCGTATTATTACGCGAGGCTTATTTGCATACTTATATAACTAGTTATCGATACATAGTTCCTCCCAGAACAATTATTACATCCATGTCCGTATCACAGTTCTGTTCTATGCCTTCTTCGGTCCTATAGTTGGTTTACCATCCCAGCATTGCTTGTTAGCTTGGAAGTGTGTCATTAGAGTTTGACCTAATGACACACTAGGTTTCAGTGTTTAATGTTTCATTTGGATAGCAATTGACTAGGTTAAAGAACCCTTCGGCTACAGTAAAAATGATTTTCTGTATATATCTAGTAACACGTATCATTGCATCCTAACATTAGTTCATATTATGTAAATATCACATCCTCTTGAGGGTGCCAGTGGATATTATCAACCCGAGATATGATGCCACACTGGAATATCACGCCGTAGTACATGATACCCCACCCAGACACATTATCCTGATACCGGGTTGACCAGACGTAGTACTACCCATTATTTGCTTGTCAGGCATGGGTTACAAGTAACTACTCCATTTTTAAAATCTTTAGTATGACGCGGTCAGGGGACTCGAACCCACGACCTCCCAAATGCAAGGCAGACACTCTAACCACTACACCACAATGCTTCGGTTGGAGCGTTTACAGTGTGGTATAATAATATATATTCATTAAACATCCAGGAACAAGTGTTCTATGTATTAAAAGCGACAAATGCATGTTGTAATAGACAAGTTTTGAACCCACGTGTAATAAATACTTAGATGTATTTTTATGTCTGTTATCTCCTACTTAATTAATTCCTAAAGAATTGATTTAAAATTACAGAAAAATTAAACATGGCTACAGAAAATGAGCAAAGGTATGGCCTTTCTGAAGAAGAACAAAACTCGATAAAAGAGATTATCATGAACAAGGGAATAGCAGGAGTAAAACAACACATCGATGAATGGAAAACTATCCCCTTAAACGTTGCCGTCACAGGAAACTCTGGAGCAGGAAAATCCAGTTTCATAAATGCCATTAGAGGTCTGACAGCGGATGATGATGGGGCTGCAGAAGTAGGTGTTTTGGAAACAACAACAGCGCCTAAACCGTTTCGTGATCCCAATAATGAAAATCTTATTTTCTGGGATTTGCCCGGAGTCGGCACACCACATTTTCAACAGAGAACGTACTTAGAACAAGTAAACTTTCATACATATGACTTCTTCCTTATTATGTGCTATAGAAGATTTACGGAAAATGATATTTGGCTGGCTGAGCAGATACAGTCCCAAGGAAAGACGTTTTACTTCATTCGAACACACATTGATGTCGAACTTGAAAATGATAAACGTTCGCACCCATTCACACACAAGAAAGAAGAAGTACTCAAAATAATTCGTGTTGACTGCCATGAACATCTCAATTCATGTACACATACGCATATAGACAACATCTTTTTGATTGACAATTATAACACTAATAGCTATGATTTCGGAAAACTGTGTGAACGTTTAATAACCGATTCGCCAGCACTTAAACGAGAGGCAATCACGTTGTCGCTGTCTGTACTTACAACGGAAGTTATAGAACAAAAAAGAAGGATCCTGTACAAACGAATATGGAAGATATCAGTTATTTCAGCTATCGGTGGGGCTATACCGTTGCCTGGTGTAGGACTAGTCATTGACGGGGCAATACTACTCGAAGAAGCATTATTTTACAGGAAACAACTTCATCTGAATGATGACTCTCTTGCGAAACACGCAGAGACATTAAACCTACCATTAGCGATTTTCAAGAAAACGATTGGATTGATAAGTACAGCGATTCCTGATACAGTAATGGGTATAGCAAAAATGTGTGGTGTATTCGCGGTTTCAGAAGGGATCGAGACTGTGGCCAAATTTGGAATACCAATTCTAGGGAGCATTATCTCGGGAGGTGTATCATATGGTTCAACTGTGTATTGCCTACGAAATTTACTCGATAGAATGGTTAAAGATGCTCTCAAAATACAGAAAGAAATGGCAAATCGATGCATATAAATGTATATACATGTGGAAAATGCATGTATAGCGCATGCCGATTTAATTGATACCTTTATTAGGTTAAATCGCTTGCCGCCAGAAGCGGTTATGCACGATACGCGTTTCTAACGAATAATCAGGACGCAATGTAAACAATACAAACAACAACATTCTGGCAAAAATGTACGGTCGCAAGAATACGAAGACTTTTCTAGTGTTTTGAGAACGTTGTACGTACAAAGGTCATCGTAGTAATACAGGGAAGACACAAGTGCAATAACTTAAATACTATTGAGAATATGTTCATTTATATAATACGTATTGTACGCTGGCAAAAAACATGACATTATAAACTGTAACGGTGCGCCTTCAATCGACAAACTTCCCTTAAATTAACCATGGTCATGCTTCTTTATACCAAGGCATCGCATCGAAAATAGTTATATTCAGATACAATGAAAAAGGTCACAAGGATTTTATGGACATACTTTGAATGATTAAGAAATAAAAATGTCCATTTCGAAAATGTCTGTATAAATTAAATAAAAATCCATGTCAAAACTAAAATAAAATATGTCCAAAGTGTTTATATTGTCCCAGATCTCTTAATTGTGTTTGTTGCTCACAAGGGATCACCTTTATCAGTATTTATTAGTATCGGGTATGTCCAACCGATTTGCCGATAACGTAACTTACTTATTTGTGTGACTTTTGTTTTTTGACGTATTGCTTTAATTGAACACTATACACTATGTTTAGGAATGTTGAGACAATCCGTGTTTGAAGTTGTTAATTAATATCCTCCGATTTCAAAATATGCCCTTATTACTATGAATTACTTTAACAACGAAATTTAACACCCATATAAACTACTGGTGTATTTTCATCGACCATCAGTATAATTATATCGATTGAGATGCTAAACTGATAACCATGATAACCCCTTGCATAAAAGTTTGTCCAAACCATCAGTGTATGTTTACAATGCCTCTCTTTTTACTGTCCCAACGCATTGTGCAGTAGATAAGATGGAACGGTGTAAACGAGCACAACTGGATTTGAGTAACCCAGACGTGTCGTGCTTATTAGTAATATACACTTGTTAAAGGGGCATACGACAATATTGATGTGTTTTAAACTATAGGCGTCCCATTGTTGTTTCTACATAAATTATTAACTTGCTGATTTGCTATAATTATTTATATTTAAAGGAAGTTGCCTGTAGACTAATTGTTGATTATAATTCACCAGTAATATATTTAAACGTTTCGCAGAATAACATAGAACAGACGAAATTCCCATTTGGTGTTACCTACTTCAAATGTGTCGTGTTTTCTAAGGTCTAACGTCCCTCCGCCATAAAGGACGTCCTAAAGGTATAGGTACAATATAGTCTGGACGGCGTGTCTTGTAGTGTCTATAGGGCTGGTTGCTGTCATCTCGGTTATGTATGTTTCGGTAGCCTAGTTTGGGGTCACACCCATCACAGTATGACCTGCGCCGCACATACCCTCCGACGACCTGTACATCTTTCATCGTCGGTCTTCTGTCTTCAGTCTTCGGCGTCGATAACCGATCAGAGAGTCACGTGGTTTCACCACCGTGCTTTAGCAGAATTATCGACTGGAGAGGTGCACACTGTTTCAACATGCTACTGACAACACAGTAAAGTATCTCATTCAAAATTAAAAGTAATAGTTATAGATGTATAGCATATTGCGAACTCGGAAGTCGTGTGTACAGAAAGAATTCTCGTTGACCCTGAAACAGCATTCGCCTCAGAAGCACTATTTCTACCACAGAATATAAACATTTGATGAAATAAGAGATATCCTTAAATTATTTTAAGCAAATGCGTTTTTAAGTTAAAATTAAGTGGTGCATATTTTACTATTTGAAGTATAATAAAACATTTTATTTCTGAAATGAAATAAAACTGTTCTTTATGTCCAAGATATTTTGAAAATTATCTCACACTGTCGAAGAATTTCTGAAATCAGGTTAGTATAGATCTTAAAGAGCGGTGATGGTTCAGTGGTAGATCGGCCGACTGTATGTGGGTTTGCTTTGTTTGTTTGAAGGTGTTTACGTCATGTTCTGCACATGTTAGGCAATATATAACACTCGTCTTTTTTGTGGTAAAGGCAGTCCACTCCATTTTTCCTGTGTAGGACCAGTACTGTATGTTTCCCGGAATCCGTAAGAATCGACACATTCAAACTTGACAAATGGAACTCCCAGTGGGATTCAAACCCGCAGAGTGAAGCGAGAGAGAGAAGACGGACACTTTCCATAACGTTCTCGTAAATGCAAATAATACTAAAATGCTAACTGTTGGCGTTGGATGAATTTAAGGGAACTTTTTATCAGTATTTATTACTATATATTTTGTATTTTCAGAATAAATATGGCTACAGGTCCTACAAGTGAAATACCAGAAGACGAAAAGCAAAATATAACGCAGTGTTTTATGAAATATGGAGTTGATGGCATCAAAAACTTGATGGAAAAACGAATGAACGAATGGAAAACAATTCCATTAAATATTGCTGTTACTGGCAATTCAGGAGCGGGAAAGTCGAGTTATATTAACGCCATTAGAGGACTAACGGCGGATGATGATGGGGCGGCGGCTGTCGGTGTTACGGAAACTACAATTTCACCAACACCGTATCCACATCCGAGAAACAAAAACTGTATTTTCTGGGACCTTCCAGGGGTCGGTACAAGCAATTTTAAGAAGGAAACATATTTGCAACAAGTTGATTTTCAAAAGCATGACTTTTTTATCATCCTTTGCAGCAAAAGATTTACTGAAAATGATTTATGGTTGGTGGGAACAGTACGAGAGCAAAATAAAAAGTTTTATTGCGTTCGGACTGGTATAGACAATGACCTATTTAATGCTAAGAGGTCTCATCCTAAGACATTCAACAGAAAAGTAACACTTGCCGCCATTCGTAATGATCTCGTTAAACAAATGGGATCAAATACTGACGTATTCTTAATTGACAGCTTCAGTACTCTTGAGTTTGATTTTACCTGTCTTTCTGACCGTTTACTCAATGATGTGCCATCTTTGAAAAAAGAGTCAATGATTTTATCATTTTCAAATTTGACAGATGTGGCTATAGAGCAGAAACGAAATATAATATTAAGAAGAATTTTTACACTTTCGACCACTGTTTTGCTGCCGTTTGTAAGTGACTTCATAACTAATATGATCAGGTCCGAAGCATCCCAATTTCTCGAGCAATTTGGCTTGACAGATAGCCAACTTATGGAATGTGCGGATTCGTTAAACCTTTCTGTAGACCAACTTCGGCACAAATGGAATCTTCACACCTACCCATTAACGTTTTGTGAAAAGTGTAATAATTCGTCTTGGTTGTGCGCCCTAATATTCGCTAAAAATGAGAAATTGATCATTTTCCAGGATGAGCTAGACAACATGGTAGAAGATGCTAAGAAAATTATCCATGAAAAAGTCAAACTCCTTATAAACTAGTACGGTGATATATAACGGTAAAATTGCGGTCGTTTTATCGTATACCCTACTACATGTAGATATTTTGAACACCAATCATGAATCTAACACATTTTACGATTAGCGTATTTTTAACGAAGAAAAGACAACATCTTGAGTAAATTTACGATTTAAGAAAGCAGTACCTAGCTTTACGTTAACGAGACTTGAGTCGACCTGGAAGAATTATATGTATCTAGGTGTATATACGAATAAAATCATTAGTGTGTGCTTTGCATTTTATTCATTGTGCAAGTGCACTCAACTAGTTCTCCTTATCCTTCCGATTTAGTTAGTATTAATGAACTAGTTTGTCTGGAGATCTCGACGAGTAATCATTATTATTAATGCATATGATGCTTCGAGGCTTTAATAAATTCTTGTTTTGTAATCGACGTAACTTGGTATTGTTATATGTACAACTTATAGCAATATGAATTAATGGTTATGCTTTAGCAACAAATAAAAAACAGGCGAGTCATACATTTTAACAATTGTTCTTGATATTTGTCACTGAATAAACATCGTTTTAACGTAAACAAAAGAAAATGTCAGGAGAAACACGACGAGGACATAACATGTTTAGTTATGGTTTAAGAATTAAGACATAGACCTTATTATGTTATACATATTAAGATAATCTTATCTTTATATTTTTCAGTTTAACATGTTTGATCAGTCATAAATATGAATAGTACACGAAAAAGCATAAAAACAAACAAAAAAAAACATAATTTTATTCTGAGATGAAATTTAATAATATTGGAAAATTTAATCGTAATGCTTTATCAAGCTAACCTTATCCGAAGGCGTGCTCTATCGTGACATTATAACCTTTTGGGTCGGTACATTTCCCAAAATAGTATTTAAATTTTGTTGCATTGTTCTTATCAAATTATCAGACATTTTTAGCTTTTTTATTTGTTTTTTGTTGTTGTTGTTTTTTTTCTTCATGACTTACTGACATGTGATTAGTAGACGTATACCGTCATTAGACGGCGTCCACAGAACGCGACTACTAAAAACTACTGCAGGTTTTGGAGCAATGCTTAACATATGCCGAGACAGTAGATATAAAAGTCGAACAGGAAACGTATCATTCAAAACAAGCAATAGTTGCAAGGATAAATAAAATGCATCAAAGACATAAAAATGTTGTCAAGAGGGCTACAGCCTTGGAACGGTCAGTGGTAAAAGGTCGCTGTAGGCTTAAACAAGGTTATAGGATACATCAATCCTCACTCTTACCGCACTGTTATCCTATTTGAAAGTGACAGTATAGATAAATCCCCGCCACGCTGTATCTTGTAACCAACTAGGCACCATTAATAGGTCATATACCACTACTGCATTTTACATAGGGTTACATTATAGCCTTTTGGCCCTAAGACACATTTTACATACCCAAGGGAACCTTTTAGGCTACTTTATTTTCAAGAACTATCCTAGACACACTTAAAAAATTGAAAATAATTTAGGGTTTTGTAATGCATTCACCTACTTTCGGTTTGATGAAGGTGCTGACCGTCGGGCTCGCAGCAAATAAATGTGAATTTCTGACAATTTGCTATACCTGCAATTTTCTCAATAAAATAGCCCAGATGCAAGAACAAATACAGTTTTATTTTTTTTTATCACCTACACATATTATTTTGACATTTTATGTACACCAGTTATGATTAAGGCAATTCTACCCAATCAGAAAATAGCTCTTTCGAAAAAGATATACCCTAATACACCCTATACTTTTTTCAGCCAATCAGCAGCCCCAAAACAATAGTGGTATATGACCTAAATAGACATTCAAACCTAACTGAAGTTTGTTTTTTTCTGGCTAAATTGTTTCATACATTCAATACTTTTTTTACAAAATATGAGAGCTTTAAAGGGCTTTGGCTGATGTCAAATTCATGCGATTTTTACGCGTAAATCCAGAATCTTCAAAATGCCATATCTCGACAACTGTTCCAATCTTTTGTTTCAAATGACTTGATTTTGAATTGATTTCATCAATTACATGTGATTTTCAACCAGTTGAAGCTCTCTTGAAAATCATTTCTACTGAAAAATGATATTTGTGATTTTCAGGGCTCAAAATAGCAGATTTTACCATAAAAATGCCATGGTTTTTGTATATATTCAAAATCTGCCTTCAAATGGATTAATTAACATTATGCAGCAGTTTCTATATGTGAAACCATCAAGAAAATGCAACTTTTCACTTTAAAAATGACAAAAAATAATTCTGAGAATATCCTCCCAAACTCCATTTTTAAGGCCATGCCATGTTTTACAATATGCTCATTACACAAGATTGCATGTAACTGTACAATTTAATGTATTTTTTCAATAGATATTGTTTGTGCCACCTTTACAGGTCATTTTCATGCAACCATGCAGCCAAAAAGCACTGTTGACAGTATAGATCCATGAAAATTCATTAAAATTAAGGGGGTGGGCCAGAAAAAAACTTTAAAAAAAAATGGAAAATGCCATATTTTTTGCCAACTAAACTATTTAATTTGTAAATTGTATTAAACCACATAAAATATTTGCATATCAACACTAACCGTAAAGACGCGATGAACTCAGAGTCAGAGTTTACCTCAACATTTTTTTCAAAACAGACATAAGCGCCTTTTCGACTTCTTAGCAGACAGACGCAGCTTGTCGCTTTCTGACATTTTTGCCAAAAAATGTATGCAACTCCCTCAGAAATTAATAAAACTTACTAGATATACCTTTAATTGTGTCAAATAGGTGCATTACAGGCCAATTGTGTATACCAGGTGTCAGGTATGGCTAATTTTGTGTCCACAACACTAATAAAATAATTTAAATTACCTATATTGCATCATAAAACTTTCAAATATTTAAAAATCATTAAAAAGGTTAGAAGAAGAGTCAAAATACAACATAATTCAACATTTCTCACACTTTCAAATCAGTGTGTTAGAAAAAAAGTATGTCTACTTTCACTTTTACCCCATGCAGAATCTAGCTTTAGGTCATATACCACTATTGCATTTTACATAGGGTTACATTAAAGCCTTTTGGCCCTAAAACACATTTTACATACCCAAGGGAACCTTTTAGGCTACTTTATTTTCAAGAACTATCCTAGACACACTTAAAAAAGTGAAAATAATTGGGGGGTTTGTAATGCTTTCACCTACTTTCGGTTTGATGAAGGTGCTGACCGTCGGGCTCGCAGCAAACAAATGTGAATTTCTGACAATTTGCTATACCTGCAATTTTCTCAATAAAATAGCCCAGATGCAAGAACAAATACAGTTTTATTTTTTTTTATCACCTACACATATTATATTGACATTTTATGTACACCAGTTATGATTAAGGCAATTCTACCCAATCAGAAAATAGCTCTTTCGACAAAGATATACCCTAATACACCCTATACTTTTTTCAGCCAATCAGCAGCCCCAAAACAATAGTGGTATGTGACCTAAAAGGCCATATAAGCATACACAAATATGACAATGTTATATGAATATAAAGCGAAATGATGCTTATATGTAACTGTATTGCTAAAAAAGTGTGTATATAATTATGTAATGTTAAACAGGTTATCGCATATTTTCAGTAAAACATGTTTTTAAACAAGTTTAAACACGTTTTATTGTCGTAATATGCGTTATAAAATCCTGCTAATATAAGCTTTATAATCGCTTAATGGAATTAAGGCGAGACCTCATAATGGTGTCGTCTGTTCATTATGTCGTCTTTTCTTGCCATATTTGTCTTCCATTCATATTTATTCTGTCACATTTTCGTTCTGTCAACTTTTCGTTCCGTCGTCTTTTCGCATTCCGGTCGATATCCGCAATTCGGTCATTGCAGCCATTTGCATGGAAAAACAGTATTAACACAGCATGTCTTACATGTACTATTCATGATTTCATCAAGCGGCAGCTGGAATTACTTAATCCCTGTTTTGTTAAAATGCACAAGTCAACTGGAAGGCGAAAAGACGACAGAACGAAAAGACAACAACGACAAAATGACAACGAAAAGATGAAAATACAGCACGAAAAGATGACGAAATGAAAACAAGAGGTCAAAGAGGGCCTATGGAAGCTCTACTGGATTAAGATATAGTTTATGTATAAAGGGTTATAACTCTTTCAAAAATTATTCAACCAGACCATGGCGATGATATACACAACTAGGCTTGGTACTGATCATCCCTGCCAAGTTTCGTTGAAATCCATCCTGAGGTTCAGGAGAACTAGTCTGGACAAAGTCAGTGTATTAAAACCTTTAAGGGGTCATAATTCTGCCAAATTCATTCAACCAGAACACAGCAATGAAAGGTGCAACTAGGCTTGGTACTGATCATCCCAGCCAAGATTTGCTGAAATCCGGCAAGGAGTTCAGAAGAGGCTAATCTGGACAGAGTTTGTGTATTAAACATTTAAAGGGCCATAACTCTGCCAAACATCATTCAACCGGAATATGGCGATGAACAGCTAGGCTTGATACTGATCATCCTCGTCATGTTTTGTTGAAATCCAGCCAGGGGTTCAGCAGAACTAGCCCGGAAATTGTTTGTGTATCAAAAACATTTAAAGGGCCATACCTCCGCCAAAAATCTGTAAACCGAACCGCGATGATGATATGCACATCTATACGCTTTGTGCTGATCATCCCTGCAACGTTTCGTTGAAATCTCGCGAGGGGTTCAGGAGAACTAGTCCAGACAAAGTTTGTGTATTAAAACTTTTAAAGCGCCATAATTCTGCCAAAAAACATTCAACCGGAACACGGCGATGATTTGCACAACTAGACCTGGAACAGATCATCCCTAAAAAGATTCGTCTATATCCTGCCAGTGGTTCAGGAGAGTCAGTCAGGACAACGTTTGAGTATTAAAACCTTTAAAGGGCCAGAACTCCACCAAAATCATTCAACCGGAACACGGTGACGATATGTACAACTAGGCTTGGTACTGATCATCCCTGCAAAGTTTCACTGAAATCCGGCCAAATGAAGGCCCTTTTGTCTTAATGAGGCCAAAATATAGCATGTTCAGAAAATCGACGGCCATCAACTCCAATGAAAATTGTAGGTTCTGGCTGGTTTTCAAAAAAGAGGCAAAATATAGCTTTTTAACCAAATCAAGGGTCATAACTCTGCTGTTACTGGTCCGATCTGGCTGGTTTTCGACCTTGTCCGAGCTTTTATTAATATTAACCATCTGGTAAAGTTTCGTAAAGATCGGATTAAATATGAAGGCCCGATTGTCTTAAGAGGCAAAATATATCATTTATAACTAAATCAAGTGCCATAAACTCCACTGTTACTGGTTCGATCTGGCTGGTTTTTAAACTTGTCCGAGCTTTCAATGGTATTAACAATCTGATATAGTTTTCGTAAAGATCAGATCAAAAATGAAGTCCCATATCGTCTTAACGAGGCAAAATGTAATATTTTTAACTACAACAAGTGCCATAACTCCGCTGTTACTGGCCCGATCTGGCTGGTTTTCGAACTTGTCCGAGCTTTTATTGATATTAACAATCTGGTTACGTTTCGTAAAAAATCGGATAAAACAATAAAGGCCCTATCGTCTTAACGAGGTAAAAGTTAACGGATTAGTTGATCCGTTAATATATCCACTTCAATTTGAAACAGATGCGTCAATGATTCTGCCTCGCTCCCAGACAAGAAGCAGATTATGCAAGAGTATTTACAAAGGGTTACGTTGTGAAACTCAGGCAAACAAGAACGTGTTACACTACAATTACACACAACAGGAATGAACATTCCAGACCCACACTCCATACAGCATGTGCCATTTTCGTCCCGGGTTATAATAAATAACGCGGAACAAAATATAAAATTCTTTCTTTTTTTTTCTCAAATATTTATGTATTTAGTCAGATTTAAATTTAAAGAAAAAATGGCATTTAATAAATCATGACACTACAAAACTAGGACTATCACTGAAGGTGATTAATACCATGGCTTAAATTCTAAGTCAAACAATGGGCCATAATTCTGTAATATATTATGCAATCAACGATGGGTGATGTAGAGGGACATAAGGTCATCAGTTGTTATGTGTATATGAAGTTTTCAAACAACCCATTCAAAAGTGTTTGAGGATTTTAAGTAATTAAAATGTGTTAGGCAAAGGGACGCGACACGACAAACATGTGTTACGTAATGCGACACACATGTTAGCGACGGGACGGGACGGACAACGCGATTCCTATAAGGCCCCACTTCACTTTGTGGGGGTATAATAACTACTTTAAAGGGACACACGGCAATCTTGAAGTGTTTATCAAGCAGTGAAAGTAGCGTCTCCATTTAGTTATCCAGTATCGTTTTGACTTTAAATACAATTTTAAGTTTTCACTTTTTTTTCTTATACTACCATAGATTTATTTATATTATTGGTGCAATATAATCAACAGTTAATAATGTTCTATCACATTTGCTTTATACTATTCTTATAATTAATATTAATGGCTGAACAAATGCAAGTAATGCAGAAAATATGCTATGAATCTTTAAAAAAACAAGATTGTCATGTGTTCCTTTACGATTGACGTGCGCTTCTTTAGCATTTTCGTAGCAAAGTGCATACTACATGTGTCGTTACAAATTCACATCTCACACAAAGAGCACATCTAGTAAAACTAGTCGTGTACCATATTGCACTGTTCGAGTTTTCTTAAAAAATGTATTAAATAGTTCCTACATATAGCTGCTACATAACAACTGTCTACATTAACAAAAAATCACATAATCTAAAGATTTGTTTGTTTGAATGGGCTTTTACGTCATTTAAAGTACAGGTTAGGCCATATTTGACGGTTGATGTCTGTGTTAGGAGCCGACCATCCCATTTTTCCTGAGTAGAATCAGTACTGTATACCTCCCGCCATCCGTCAGAATCTACACATTCTCATTTGACAAATGGAGTTCCCAGTCGGATTCGAACCAGCAGTGGAGAGAGGCGAGAAAGTTTTAGACGGCCAAGGAGGTAATATGACGATCTATAGGAAAATTAGGTCAACACATCAAATTCCGTCATATGGGACAGAGGCAGAGGAGATGATGGATGAAGACTGCCATCAGGGCTCGAACCTATGGCGACAGAGTTCTAAAGTACAAGGATGTATCCACTGAAATGAGGTTGCTTGCGCATAGCCGAAACACTTGAACAGTGTATATAAAACACTATTAAATCAGTTTAGAATTATTTTATATTTAGAACTTTGTTTATCTTGGTTTCACGAAACTCATTACTCAATGAGAAACACATACATGTACAAACAGTCTACAGTGCTAATAACTTGACCAATGAAAACTGTTAATTTACCAAGTTGGAGACACTCAATCCATTCTCAGAACTGAGATTGTACAGACTTTGTGTAACAAGATTCTTGAAATCAAGAATTACAAAATTTTAAATATAAAATAATTCTA
This sequence comes from Cyrtodaria siliqua, assembly GCA_037043455.1. Lineage (NCBI taxonomy): Eukaryota > Metazoa > Mollusca > Bivalvia > Adapedonta > Hiatellidae > Cyrtodaria > Cyrtodaria siliqua. The sequence goes on from JAWPHD010005181.1 coordinate 33,506, forward strand.
AAATGATTCATTAAACTGTTACAAGGGGATACAATCATATGTATTCTTTAACATAATTTCTACAAAAATGTTTTATCAATAAACAATATTTTAAAACCTTAACAAAAGGTTAGAGGCTGTAAAAGACTAAAAACTATTTGTTGCGTATGGCGGAATAATCACATAAATAGTGTATATATGTACTAGGATATCTTTGTATTTTAATCGTTCCAACGGAAATATTTTATCAAAAAACAACTACAACAAAATGTCGTACATTTAAAACCTCGACAAAACGTTAATGGCTGCCGAACTGAGTTGAATTGGGGTATTATGGCGTACCAACATAAAAAGGTTATATGGCGCCTAAAGGAATGAACATTCCATCACTCTAAATTTACATTGAGATAGCAATATGTAGAACGGGCCTAGAACGTTCTCACCTGCAGAACTGCAGAGTTGCTGCAAATTCTGCATGCATTGTAAACACTCGCTGGAGCTAAAATCACTGTTTTCTGCCACCACTAAAGTACCTGAAAAATACAGGGATCATGACGAAAACCTTTAATGAACATGACACATTTTTATTGAATTATATGCAAGAATTTTAAAGTCAAAGTGATTCAGAATTAATAAACTGAGATGCTAATTGTAATGCTTGAATAAAACTCAAGACTGCTGAGATTGCCGTGTGTCCCTTTAACAGCTGTAGAAGGACAGAAGCCATTTAAGGATGGATGAAACGTTTTCATTCTGGGGACATCTCTATGAAATGTTCCTACAGAAAGGTTCTATTAACAAACGACCACGACTACATTTTAAACCTCACTCGGTTTACAATTAATACTGGCACTAAAATAGAGCACAATAGAAATATAAACTTTTAAAAACGGTCATATAAAAATTCTAGAATATAAAACAAAACCTATACAATATTTGATAGATGATCGAGATGGTATTACATATGTTACTGGACATATCCTAGATTGATCACATTAATGGCTTCTGGAAATGTTATAACGCCATGACATAAACATCAAAATACACTAGTGTAATAACAATGCAAATGAAGGTCGAATCACCGCACTGGCTTCATGTTGGTGTGTAATCGAAATGTCAATTTCCTTGAGTTCCGATAAACAATATCGGGACAATACCGAAGCAACATACATAATGCAGTAACATTAACCCTTAACCCGCTAAGTACGACTATAATAGTCTTTGCGTCCATTGTAAACCAGGCTGAACAGGTTTACAATGTCCGTCTGCTGATCAGTCATTTACCCCAAAACACCCCTTTGTCAAATAAATGGAATGGTCTTAATTCAAAGCAAGAACAGTCCATTATATATATACTTTTAAAAAAATAAGTTTAGCAAGCAAATAAATCCCGTTTACCAGATTCTAGTATATGTGTCGAAGCGGTCATGGGCATTATAACTTAACTAATTAACATTATATTAAGGGAATAAGTCTCAAAAGAAATATGCGAAAACAATAGCAACATGTGGTAATCGACATGTTATACAGAAATTATAATTTCGCTCTTATTTCGATGTTAAGAGAGGTAATTTCACATATGGCAAGGAAATTGTCAATTGTTTTAGCGTTTTTATAACTTGAAACCCCTAACAGTTATTTTATAATGTTTAATCTAGCTCTTTACCTGATTTGTATTTTTAAATGTGAAATAGTAGGTTTTAATTAAATGGTAGAACTCTGATATTAAATTGGAATACAAAATGTAAGTGAAAAAGATCAACCTAAATCATGCCGATGATTTAAAATATTTCACAAAACAAAATAACATTACATTTACTTAAGCTAGATGTGCATAAGGACTTGCTAAACTTTGTTTTTTCAGTAAGGGTTAATACATTCTATGAGGCCTTTTTTGGAGTAATGTAATCAATAGAATCTCATATTTGTGCCTATTTGATATTGAATTCATTCAACTCGTTAGACACAATTGATATAATACTTGCAGAGCCTTGCACCATAAGTTTATCCAACTTGTTTTATAAATTCAGTATTTAAAACAGGCACTGATGAAATATCCTCTGTTTATTTGACTTTCATGTGGTAGTTTTGAGCATAAGAAATAGCCATTATCAAACATTATCTTGGGGGAATTGAACTGAATTGGGTTTTACGGCACACCAACACAAGGAAGGTAGTATGGCACCAAACAATCCAAGCCCATCCCTCCATTTACATTGTGATAACATATTAAGAATGGGCCTAGAACCTTCGCACCTGCAGAGCTGCAGAGTATCCGCAGATTCTCTTGTAAACACTACGTTTTAAGCTGAACCCACGATTATTGTATTCTGCCATTAATCAAGCAGCACATTAAACTGATCCAAACTATTACACGTGAAATATTTAAGATATTTCACAGAGAAAACCTCAAAACGTCATCACACACACAATCTGACTCCTACTACACTTGTATTCTAAGATTTAATAATATATTCAACAAAATTAAAAAACAAACTTGAAAAAGTAGTCAAAAATCAAACATGCATCAATTTATAAGGTTTGATAATAACATATAAAATACCTTAATCATAACTAGGTACTCTGGCTATACAGTATGCAAATTATTTTCCGTCTTTCAAATTCATTCTCCTCAGGTAGCTGTACATCAGGCTTTTCGAGGGGATCTCGGAGGAGGACTTGCAATAGACAAATAAATTGTTTTTTCTATACTAAAGTGCACAAACATTACAAACTGAGGGCATGGTGGAAAACTGTTGTATCTTGTTCTTTACTGATATGTAGTTGCAATAGTTTCCACCAAGTCATCGACTTTATTGAGCCTACAACTGACTCCGTATTCACAAGGAATTCATTCTGTACAGTAATATGTGCTATCCTAGGTTATCAAACCTTAACCCGCTAAGCACGACTATAATAGCCTTTCCATCCATTGTAAACCCAGATGTATACAGTGTCCGGCTGCTGATCTGTCATTTACCCCCAACTCCAAAAGACCCCTTGGTCACATAAATGGGATGGTATTAATTCAAAGAAAGAGCAGTCCATTATATATATGTAGGGAGTTAAGGGTTAAAGCATTTCTGTCTGATTTCATTCAAACTCTATGGCGAATTCAAATATTAGACCTGAACGACTTGCTGGGTAAAATTTAACTATTTTTTTGCGAGTGCGAATATGTGCAACTCGAAAAAGTGCATTCTTACCGGAATTGTTTCTTCTTTTGGACAAAGACACTTCTATCCTTACACTAGTGTTTATATTCAATTGTGCTGTAAAAGACAATTATCTCCATTCATTATTTGAATAGTCTATCAATCATGCAGAATTTATACAGAAAAGTTGTACTCGCAGTTTTTTCAGCTTCAACTTGCATTTCTGAGACCAGTCTACCCATTTCTGAGACCAATCACACCAGTTATGAGACCAATCACATAATTTTTGAGACCAATCACGCCATTTCTGAGACGAAGTCTTTCTATTTCTGAGACCAATCACCCCATTTCTGAGACCAAAACTTCCTATTTCTGAGACGAATCACCCCATTTCTGAGACAAAATTTCCCTATTTCGGAGATCAATCACCCATTTCTGAGACCAAATCTCCCTATTTAGGAGACCAATCACCCCATTTCAGAGACAAAACAAAATCGCCCTTTCTGAGAACAACCAGTTAATATGTATGAAGGAGTTAACGTGAACTACACAGTAAATCTGTCGCAATTTTCCAGAATACACACACTGTTTTTAGGTAATTTTAAATGTTGTACTAATTGTTCCACATATGAAGTGACTAAAAAATAAGCAACCCAACATGTCTCACACTGACATGGTAATGCAGATTGAATAAAGGGAGATAAAAAAGGGATAAAATTATGAAATGTTACAAAAACTTTAAATCCCCCCCCCCCCCCTCCCCCCCATTTGTATACCAGTATATAATCACTTTTCAGCATGTTGTGAAGCATGTTGTTTTTTGTTATTTGTGTTTCAATATTGCTTATTTTCTATCCATAACTTGCATAAAAGCTGTATAATAATTGTATTATACTGTTCACTGAAAATCATGTATTGTATAAAAGTATTTTGACCAACAATGTACTATATATAATACAAAATAGTATAATAATGAACCTTTGGAAACGGCCGAGCACGACACATACGAAATTTTGCAGTCTTGGTTTGATTGAGACTGTTCATGTTGAATCAAATTATGTTCTGTTCTGTTCTCTAAAACACTTTCAACCTCTTGGTCTGCATCCGCAGAATTTATTGTATTCATTTATCATATAAATTTAATATCAATAAAAAGCTATATGCGCCACACATCAAGTATAAAACATGTTTCTATCATGGTTTATTAAAATACTCTATGTTGATTTCTTATTGTGGTGGTCTGGAAAACGTTATAGAAATCTCTGACGTCATTTTAAAAGCCAAAAAAACTCGATAACCGTTGAGACGTCGATTTAAACATCAGATGCAAAACAACAATACAACGAAATGCGTTATTTAAGCGACGCTTCGTTCCAACAACACATTTAAATATGATGAAGCTGTATATTCTTCTCGTTTGTGGTTGAGAAATAAGCATAAAATGTCAGTTGTGAGAATTTCTATTTTGTGGAATCTCTCAGCAAAATATGTTTCATGATACATAAAACTCCATGTTAGATAAGACATAAAATATTTCCAACGGGTTTATATTGTGCGAGATCAAAATATGGTGTTTGGGCCTTGAAACACATCGAACCGCTGGCCTGCAGCCATTGGTATGGATGAACTTCAAGTCCCGCCCACCAGGTATTGATCTGGGACAATATAAACCCGCTGGAAATATTCTATTTCTTAAACAATTTGAAAAATTTAGATTTTGGCAAGAGATATTTTCCGTTACAGAAATCCGTATCAGGTTTATAGACCTGGGCTATCACAGCCTGACTTCTATGGTGATGTGATTTACAAACTTCGTAAGATTCTTGGTCATGATCACTTTCATGCTATCTTTGTTAAACTTGTTAAAAGGTTTATCAAAAGAGGTTATGACCCTATCGTTTTGCAACGTACTGCATGCTTGGTGGTGGACCCTTTTACAGTTCTCCACTACGCTTTCCTCTTTAATTGTACGATGACCGCACAGGCTGTGGACCCTATGATGACGCCTACCTAAAGCCCATTAGGACGGTGGCGTTTGATGTTTGTCCGCGGTCTTGTCTTGTCGTGCACTCAATGGTTTATTCTCTTGTTGCTCTGGCTTCTGCCAAGTCATCGAGTACCTTCATTGTGGCTTTCTAGGCTTTTGTCTTTTTTTGTATTTATCTATACACGAGCATCTAGTTGTTTTACTTATATTGCCTTTTAACGCTGCCTTGTTGGTTAGATAATGTTTCATGGCGGGGATTTCTTTATTTACACTGTCCCGTTTAATTGGGATGACAATAGGGTAAGTGTGAGGTTTGGTGCACCCTAGAACCTGGTTTAAACCACCAGTGGCCTTTTTGGCCATTGACCGTTCCATGGCGGAAGCCTATTGTCAACTCTTTTGTGTTTGCGATGTCGTTTACATTTTTTATTACTTTTGCCTTCTCGTTTGTCTATTTGCGTGCTTGTTTTTGTGTTTTGTGGTTGACTGTCGTCATTGAATGCTACTTTCCCTCTCCGATTTATATATTTTTCTTTTTTTTACTATAACAGCATGCTAGGATTTTTGCATTCAAACTTATTCTGAGTGAAAATTTAGCGATATTGTCGTGTGTCTCTTTAATATATTGTGTGTTTTACAGTAACACATATTGTCAAATTCACCATGTTACTCCACAATCGCCGACAGAACCTTTAATGGGGGTTATCTGTAAAACAAATCTTCCTTTAGGCCCTAATCAAAGACATTTTAGCTGAATTATTAGGCACAAAGTTGTGTCTCCTTCATATTTTGTGTAAAGATACAACCTTATAGCTCTGACACCTCATCAGGCGTTATGGTTTAAACACAACATTTCTGACAGGTCTTCAATCACAATTCACAATAACATAAGCAAACATATTAAAACAATTGATAATTTATCAATATACATCTCCGTTGGGTAGTTATAATAATATTGTCTCTTAAATCCAGATTTGTATACAAAACCAGACGCATAATAAACCAGAGATTCTCAACTCATGCTTTCAGAGAGAAAATACTAGAAATTGCACATGTGCAGTTTCATTTGTAACTGTTTAGAAATTGTAATTTCTTTAAACAAAAGTCTGCAAATGGTCTCAATTAGTTAATTATCGGCAATTTTCGATCCTGTTTGAATAGATTAGAAGTAATATCTATGGCACTGAAAGATCGATATTTTTTACATGTGCCACCGTGCCCTAAATATAATTGGTTAACTGTCCGTTGGCACGTGAAACTGTACCTTTCATCTGATTGGTTAATAAGCAGTTGACATGTGACAATATATCTTTCATCTGATTGGTTAACCAACAGCTGACATGTGACACTGTACCTTTTATCTGATTGATTAACAATCAGTTGGTATCTGACACTGTACCTTTCATCTGCTTGGTTAATCCCTAGTTTGCCATCTGTTTGGTTAATCACAAGTTTGCATGGCATGAGATATGGTTCCTTTATAACTCTAGCTTTGTATGCAGAACTAAATGTCTGCTTCCTGGATATGACTTGACAGGAAATGACTTCCTGGAACAGACTCAATAAAACCGAGTCGGCTACTTTTCTCTCTTGTTTGTGTTTGTTGCTATTAATGGATAACCTTTTAAGTATTTATTGACATTCACACTAGCGTTTGTTTAGTGCTGTGTGGCGGCCGTAAAAAGTCGCCCCGACTACAAATCAGTAGTGTTATTATTTACTGATCCTTTGGGATCATCAAGCCCATTCTGTGTTGCTTTAAAGTAGAATATCGCTTAAGCCCGTTCGAGAGGTGTTGCATCTTATAATTACCTCTCATGAACAGACTCAATAAAACCGTGTCTGCTACTTTTTTCTCTTGTTTGTGTTTGTTGCTTCCAAGAGATAATCTTTTCAGTATTTATTGACACACAGATAATGATACGTATATTGAAAATAGATTTGACTTACATGTAAACATGGTAAACACAACTAAACTACAGGCGTGTTTCTCAGGGATTTATAAACATATTACAGCCTTATTCGAAGGTCCATGAGACGCCTGCAAAAAACTTAAAAATGTGAGATCTCTAGAAATAAGTATTAACAAATTATTTAATCAACAGTTTAAATCAAGTAAGTCAACTTATACTCAAATCATATCAGACTAAAGTCGTCCTCAACGTATACTGATGGCATATAACAATTTCGGAAGTCGTCAAAAATGCAGTCGGTTATATATGTATTCAATTTGTGAAAATTAGTACTAGTATTTCTGATTCAAATTCTGAGTCGAAGGGACACAACTCCTAAGAGCTTCTGCACAGTATACAGCAACAAAGAAGTAATGACATGAATGGAAGCGGAACATCTCCTGCGACCTTATGTATATCATGCTATACAGATAGTTGAAGTCATAGTTAATATGGAAATGTATGTCTTATTGTAATAAATAGCTGCACAATATGTATCTCTTATTGTAATAAATAGCTGCACAATCATAAATAAATTAAAAAGTTAGAGATATCAATTAGAAGTAAAAGTCTTGAAGCTGCTATAGCTGTTAAAGGATAGTGTGTGTGTATCTAAAGCAAATTTGGGGGTGGGGTGAAACTGTGGGGTGGGGGTGGGGGTAAGGGTGGTTGGGTTAGAGTTTGGTTAACTATTAAATTTAAACTTGTGAAACCTGGCTGAATACCTGTATATAAGGCAGTTTAGTGAACCTTTTTTTCCGAAGTTACATCAAAAATATATACCATTCATTGAAATATAGTATACCGCATGACCTTTTGACGGACAATCTATATGCTATACCTATGTAGTCAGTCGATCGACAGAGTTATGTTTACTGTATTTAATGATTGGAAACAATTAAAGGCAGACGTTATTTTCCCTGATTTGGTCAATAGTTTAACATTGATGGCACGTGTTTTCTGACCAGTTTGGTCAGTTTATAGTCTTTCACCGTTGGTCGTTTATCATACTTTGACGTTCAGATTGTTTTGATATTTGTTTAAGAAATTGGAATGCTGACACTGAACAAATGATGATGTCTGTGACATGTATATATATTGACTTCATAAATAGTTTAGAATATTAGGCAATTTGAGTAAGAATTTAAAAGTGTTATCATAAGTCATAATGTTATCTATCTATACATCATCCATCCATCAATCCATCCACCCACCCACGAATCAATCCGTCTGTCCATCCGTCCGCCAACCCGTACGTCCGTCTGTCCGCCCGTCCGTCTGTCTATGTATCACCATAGCATACAGTATTTACAATTAAATCGTCAGTTAAACAATGTAGTATGGTAGCATCGAGATTCTTTTTCTATTTCTCAGCTTTTAAAAATGTAAATACGGTCTACTGTTTAGCCACTGGCTGAACTTTAAGAACAAGATCAAATCTCTTCGTAATAGTGTCCATCAAAAGATCGAGCACTAGTTTCATCATATCACCTGAAGGTAACTGATGAATGGGACAAATGTCCCTTCCTCGGGGTTCATTTCCACTGGCAAATCCTCACTGTGCCTCCGGTGAAGTAGCTTCATCCATAACGAAGTATGATGATTCACTAAACTCAGTTCAATTAAGAGTAAATATATGTTCTTGAAATCTCTAAGTGTCCAGATAAATGCACTATAATTCACTAAGTGTCCATATAAATGCATTCTAATTCACTAAGTGTCCAAATAAATGCACTCTAATCACTAAGTACAAATTCACTAAATCACTACTGAAATATCAATGTATGTATATGTCACGTCCATATGCACGCAATATAATGCAATAAATACACGCAAAGAAAGCAATAAAAAAAAAAAGACAAAATAATAAAGACAAAATCAAAATAATTCACACCTGTAAAAAAACAAGTATTATCAACCTATGTCAAAACAAAATAATCTATTTCCAAAAATAAATCAGCTTTCTTAAAATTATTTACTTATCACATGTTAAACAACACTGTAAAGCATAATAAATAATTTAAATAATTCAATTCAATAATCTAAATTATAATTAAGGAATTATCAGAATAAAGAATCTGAAAACAAAACTATGCAAGTCACAATTACTGAACCTGAAATTTAAAGTCTGTACTCAGATGTAAACATACATCAGTTGATCAATATAGCTACACCAGTCTACAAACTGAACAAAAGGATCTGCAGTGAATGTAGGTCACTGATCAGTAAATGCACTCTGGAGTGGAATGTTATGTAAACAAATACCCCTGCTCTGAAAGAAATTACTATGTGGTAAACAATATCACTATCCTGTCAAATGTCAAAAACATACTATATAATCTGAAATAAACAATACTATGCAATTAAATGTTTTCACCTCTCTCAAAAACATTTATCTTAGTAATTATTTTAACAAATTATCCCAAAACTTTCTGCAATCCAGCCTCCTGAAAATTCCCAAGCTGAAAAATAATTTCTATTCTAATTATCTGATTATAGTCTGAAAATGAAATTAGATCGGCACTAAATACCTAATACCGGTAACTACTAAGATACCGATGGTTCTAAATAAACGGATAAATCAGTCCTGAAATTAAATATTCAGCACAAGAATATCACAGAGACAATTTCAATGAAAATATCTCTTTCACTAAATAACTAAAAAAGACGCAAGCAAGCAAGATACGAATATGCAACACAGATTATAACACAAACATATATTATAACACAAACAAAGATTAGAACATAGATTATAACAAACATAGATTATGACACGAACATAAACAAAACGACAATTATTTCTCACATGCACATACCTTTCTTTGTTCTTGCATCTTGTGTTGGTAAATAAAGTGCGTGTGATTTGTGCAATGCAAAAGCTTACAGTGTGTTTTCAGTGATGAAGTTAGGTAAAGAAGACTTAATTTCACTGGGCATACAAACTTTTATGCTGTTTCAGTGAAAATTCACTAAACCCTTAACTAACTTATCAAACTGCCATACTAAAGCAGTATCTATCAATAAATATAACCCTAAAGGTTAAACACTAATACAGACTATAGTCAAGTGTTTCCAACCAAATAACATACCGTCAATAATTCCCTCTACAGATGACCCTGGTGACCAAACTTTAAGATTAATCCTAATAGCCCCTGTTGACCATACCTTAACCCCTACCCGTACTATTTCCCATGAACCCTATGACCAAACCGTAACTGGTTTATGAACTTTATTTGATAATGCTCCCTAACAATATATATTAACCCCGGGTAACCATCCTTAACCTTACAAATTAATCTGAACCTTCTTGTCTAGTATGAAGGCAGGAAGGCAACGCCTCTAACTATGCCTCTCCGTATTCACTATGCTGTGGGGCTGCGGAATCGCCCTACTGGGTAGATACTCCAACAACACCGCCAATTCTCAGGAATCATGGGGATCACCCCAAGGATGCCTCCCTCCGCATCACCTCTCCTGGCCCTGGGACTCACCGGGCAAATCTGGGTCGATTACCCAACTCCTGCTATTGAGGTAGGTACCCCAATTTGGAGTCTCTAACCACACTTCCATGGAACCACAGGTGCAGTGACGCATGATCTTCCCACAACTCTGGCCTTCGGAGATTATGAGGGATCAAGGGCAACCATACAAAGGAACCCTCCCATGTATTAATTCTGGTTCCCTCTGGGCAAAAGAGAGAGGTCACTCACCAAACTCTTTGTCTTTGTACCCCATGGGAAACCATACGAAGGAACCTTCCCATGTATTGATTCTGACGCAGTCTAACATCCTGGTGACGCCTGGACGGAGCACCCAAAATCCCAGGCCGTCACATCAGGACAGGCCACCTCACCTCTTGGTGACTGGCAACCTCCCGGATCCCAGGGTACCCACGGTTCGTCCGCGTTAGTTCATCGGTCCTGCTCATCCCAGGGCCTCCAAGGAGAATCCTCACATGTTCCATGGTCGCGTACCACGGGTCTGCATGAATCCCAGGGCATCCAAGTGTCCTTCCTAAACGCCCCACGGTTGTGTACAATGGGTCCACCTGGATCCCAGGGCCTCCACGGGTCTTCTTCATCTGCCCTTGTATCCGGCCCGTAAACCATATACCCTGGATCCGGTTTATCTCATTTGCCTCGAATCTATATCTCTGGTTCCACCACCAGCCATCTAGGACTGTTCAACCTTTCCAGTTCGATTTTCTTTCAAAAGCCTCGTTCCCCTGCAACCCTTGCAGATCCCGCGGAGTGATTAGTTCCGCATCCCAGGAACCTTTCCGCTGACATCCCGTCCCCGCACAGTAGTTCCCACCATAATGGTTCCCATCGTGGTGCACCCCCACAACTCCCTGCGCTCCTAACGCCGCCAACGAAACCGCTTCATCCACATCTCAGATGAAACACCTCCAGTTTCTGTCTGCCCTAGTGCAGTACTCGCATTTCCCACATGGCAGTTCCCCTAGTTCTACTCCGGCATTTAAACGCGTTGCAATATCCCGATACCATTGATATCCAAGACATTGCATCCGCAGTTCCGCGTTTCTTGCCACACACTGACCCTGGGGTTCACTAACCTTAACAACCATGTCAAACTCGTCTGGTCCATTCTGACCACACACGGTCGTCCTGGAAGGTAGTATCGATACTGACAGGTCAATAGCTCCAGGCCAGTACTCAGTCCGAGGACTTGATCATCAATTACCAATGCACCCTCACCCATATTAATATTGGTCGTTCCCAGGTAAAAAAAACGTATCTCAGCCCAGTAACATATCTTCCGCGATAGGAGCTACATACAGAGTCTCCCCATATAGCTTATCTTTAAGTTTTAAAGTTACTGGACCTACACGAAATCCGTGCATTGACAACTCCTGACCTGGGATGGAATTCACCAACCATTCTTCAAACTGTTCTTAGACTTAACAGAAGTTCTAAAATTTCGTTCACAACTATTCCCATGACCGTCAAAGATAAACAATCGTATGCAGTTTCTATTTATTTGTATTTACCATATTTATTCACAGCAGCTTGTTATGAACATTTATACTTTAAACTTATAGAAATATCTTTGATTGAAATTTTCATACTTGGGCTTAAGTCTAAGAATAGTCTCAAGAATGGTTGGTGAATTCAAGGCCTGGTGTCAGGAGTTTAACATCCTTAATAAATTTGGGAGTTACCTCCATATACCTGTCAAGCCTATCTGACATAATGGTAACCTCCGCCCCTGTGTCCACCACCGTATTCACTTTATGTCCGTCTACTTGGACTTCAATAACTGCCTGGGACGTAGAACCCAATTGGCACATTTTAACCGCCTCCCCTCCATCCGCACCCTGGGACTTTACTGCCGGTGGACTACTGGTCCCCTGGGTTCCCGCCTGGAAATCCCTCGCCACGGATGGATGTGCAATCAACCCAAGATCACCTGGATCTACCCTGCCCTTATATTCAGGTATTTCTTCGCCCTCGACCTCCGCGCCTTCGGGAAAACCAATTTAACCCTGATTTGGTGGTAAGGCAACCCCTGGCGCCAGCCCCGAAATCGGCTGCACGCTACTTAATAACACTGATTGGCTCCCCGTCTGAGACCCTTGACCCTCTACTAATGGGTCGCTCAACACTATTTCATCCCGGCAGAACTGCACCTGCCGGACCCCTTTAATACAGGCGTTCCCGGCAATTCTGTGGACCGTCGAGCACTCTTTTGACTCTCTACCTGGTCACAATTTAAGGGCTTCGCCCCTAATGACACTGCCTCTTTACTGGTCAATGTCTCTCTTGTCTGGCCTATTCGTCCCCGGATCGAGGTTTGGCCCACGCCATCGACCCTGTCCCGTTTAAATAACTCTCAACATGATCCCTGTGTGGACACTCCCGCCTAAAATACCCAGCCTCCCCGCAACCAAAACATGCCAATCTCAGTGATTGCCTCTGATATGGGGGTGCGGGGAGGCTGGGCATTTCAGGCGGGAATGTTTCTCAGACCCCCGGTGCCGCTATCCCGTGTTCACCGATCTCATCCTCGTCGCCAAAAAAATAAACCAAGGGGAAAAGTGCTGCCGTTACGGGACTCGAACCCGGGACCCCTGGCATAGAGGACGGGTGCTCTACCAACTGAGCTAACCGGCCGGACAATGCAACATCAATCTACCTGTTAGGCATCCACAAACCGTGACACACTCCCCCTACAGACTGAAATTCGTCCTCGAGTTTCCATGGGTACAGAGAATCATTTTGAATGTTTCTCGGAGTTTACTCAATCACTGTCCCCCGTTGGGCGCCAAATTTCACAGGGCTAGAAACATGTGCAGTCGAGATCGGGGCTCGAACCCGGGACCTTCGGACTACCATTTCGATGCTCTACCGACTGAGCTAACCGGCCGGACAATGCAACATAAATTTACCTGTTAGATATCCAGAAACCGTGACACACTCCCCCCATAGGCTGAAATTCGTCCTCGAATTTCCATGGGTACAGATAATCATTTCGAATGTTTCTTGGCCTGGAGTTGGGCGCCAAATGTTACAGGGCTAGAAAAATGTGCAGCCAGACCGGGACTCGAACCCGGTATCTTCGGACTATCGTGCCGATGCTCTACCGACTGATATGCGGGTGGCTTTTCAGGTTGCCCCTGTCCACCCTGTTGGCCTTCAATGAGCGAAGCTAGAGCCTGCGTCGTTGTTTCCAATTTCTGCTCTAACTTTGCCAGAGTGTCTTCCTGACGCTGGCCTCACGGGGTCTGTGATCCTTGACCGCCCAAACAACCACAGGGTCATCCATATCATACTCCAGCTCCCGCTTGTGTTCTTGACGGGCCTTCCCATACACAGCCTGAGTCATGTGTTGGTGCCATCCTACCCTGTCGATAGCGATCTCAATGCGGTCCGCCTGCTCGAGCCCGACCCTATGGCCAGCTTCACAGTCTGCCAGTCCCTGACAGAACCGTACCACAGCCTGTTGGGTCGAGTAAGTAATTGGCAGACCCACACATACCTTATTTGCCAATGTCCTGCACAGTCTGCTGAAATCTGGCTTGCGCAGTAGCTGGGAGTTCTTTGGAACCAAACCTGCTTTCTAGATGTGCTAGCACTTGCCGGTACGACATAGATCTGCCGGCATTCGTTCCTAATAAGAGCACAATACTCTGCAGCCTTGCCCATCAAAGACCAACACCGACAATCTACGCATTGGGCTCACACCTGATTGGTTAAAAGGGGTTAAATGAAAGAATACTTTATACTCGGCACTTCAGTCACAATAATATATATAGAGGACGTGGAAGTACATAATATACTGAACTGTAAGTCGGTTTAATTTGTTACTTTACATTTATGATTCATAATTGAGAACAAAATTCTCAACTTTTCGGCTTTAACATTTGTAGTTAGATAAACACTGAGTTTCGCAGAAGCAGTCTATACAGTATTTATAAAGTCAAAAGATAACAGCGGATAATTAATGGCATGTACATATGTTTGCACTATGTGTACACTTACTAACGTTCCGTAATCAAATTTAAACTACTAACCATTGTTTATTAATGAGCTAAATGTGCGAGTTATACAACACGTAAAACCCAGTTATTTGTTATTCATATTTCGGCTATTTAGAGCCTTATTGACAACACTGGGTTATTTCTGTGAGTCCTTACAAAAGACATTTTCTTCTAGCCTCGTCCATCGCATAGTGACGTACACCAGGTGGTACCGTGAATCGGAATATATCTTCCGAGCACTGTTAGTGAACCATATGCATCTATTCAATACTAAGAGTAGGAAACCCGAATTCCTATGTAACCGTATCTACTCTCTGGGGCGACTCGAAATAACCTAAAGAAAAAATGTTGATGAGCCATTAAACAACATTGTATTTAAATTGTTTTCAGTGTGTTGGCAACATTCGATATAGCAACTGTGACACATTTGTATCCTTAGACCTAGTATTTGGACGTTTAAAGTATGTTACATGTTAAATAATAATATAACTCACATATCATTATCACACAAGAATGTTAATATTTTCCATTAAATGGATTCATTATACAATTGATGTATTAATATGTTTTATTTGACAATGAGCACTGCTTAAATTCAAATGAATTCTTAGTAGTCAGCCCATTTCAACATTTCGGAATATCCTTAATCCCTCCAGCTTGACAGTTTATTCAAATCTGATTGGCCGAGGAAAGATTGATGTGCCAATCTTCAATTGAAGACACGCGGTGTTTAGAATTTGTATATATTCTGAAATATACCCCGTACGTGCCCCTCTATGAAGGAAATAAATAACGGTCTAGTTGTTATGTAAAGTACACATCGATTACTGCGAAAATCTGTCGAGTTGTGTTAGCTTTGTATATCGATCGGTGTATCGTAGTTACTCGAGGTAACCTAATATTCATGACGCACCAAAGAAACAACTACCTTTCACTACCATGTGGTAATGTGAAACAATGGCGATTCAATCGAACCAGATTAGTAGACAAGTAGAGAATTAAACGATAAATAAACTGTAATGGCAATTTGATGACGTTAGAGAATATCGACGCGCGACTGCATTTGTTTTTGTTTCAAAATGCCATGTTTGTTTTGAATGTTTACGAGTTTAATGACGGAAGCATGTTTTGAATGGGTAATTTCGATGATTATTCGAAGAATTGGCATCTCAAAAAGATAATAACAGAAAAAACAACTGCATACCAGTTAGATTTAGTCATAATTCGAGCTTATAATTTCCAACACAGAAAATGAACTTGCTGATTCATCTACGTATACGTGTAGCCTATAACGAAAGTGAAAGTAAAAGAAAAAAACTTTTGTTTGACCTTACTCATCTATCTTTTTTTATCTGTCTTCCTGCCCTATTGTAATTACTGCAATGTGAGTCTACCAATATCAAATATTCATAACGTTCACATCCTGTCATAAGTTAAACATTTCCGAGGTGTTGAGATATTCAGTAGGTGAAAATAAAGATGACTTTATCCTCAATATATGAATATCCATCTTGAAGTTTTAAAATCAGACAACACCAAAAGACGATGCAAAGCTGTACAGAAAAAAATGTTTTAAACATAATGATCACTACCATTGAGTTTTATAAAGGGATAAGTTTACCTCCTACCAGATATAGCACACCCATTGCATCACAGAAAGTGTCGACCAGGGGTGGGGGCGTTTATCACATTGTTGGAATATTTTTTACATTTTTCAAGCATTGTCATGTTAAAATTGTGAGCTTTGAAATGTTTTGCTTACATGGAAATGAGTGTATGAAGACAATATTTTGGCATCTTAAGGGAGCATTCATTCATGAGACAAGTTCTTTCTTAGAAGATACATGGCCCCCACTTCTCTGTGAATATTGTTGGCAGCATATGTGTCATTTGTGATGAAAATGTAACTGTTTTTTTTAAATTGAGCCTCAGCGCAATGCAAAACTCAGTGGGCGTGTTACACCTACAATGTGGAGGTGTTTTATTTTCTTGATTACTGGCAGGGAGTAAGTATATATAAATTCTTATAAATTATTACACTTACAAACTCAATAAAGGTGCGAAATGTAAACATAAGTATTATTTATTCACATTGTGTCCTCTGATACAGAGCGTCATTTTGTTTGCATGTATAAAAGCACATTTTACCAGACGGTTCCGTGTAACAAAGATGGCGTCACCCTGCGCCAAATAAAAAAAGTGACAGTGTATAGCTATTGCAAACGAGATACAAGACTACGGGTTATTTAGGCATTAATAATAACAAAAAGGGAATAGTAGACATATTTATCTTTGTCAAGAAGGTAATTTCATGGTGATGATTATAAGACAAAGTCTAAAAAGTGTTGATGAAAATGTGCCTTTTGAGATATCAGCTAAAATTTTTAATTTTTCAAATTTAAAGTGGTGTGGAGCTATTGCAAACGAGATACACTTGTATCTTTGTCAAGAAGGTAATTTTGTGATGTTGATTATAAAAGAAGGCAGTAAAAAATGAGGCTGTAAAAACTGCCTAATTTGTGATGTTGGCTGAAATTGTAACTTTTCAAATGTAACGCGCTTACGATCGATTTACCTGTATCGATAAAACAGTAAATGGCGGCGTTCTAGCGCGACAACATGAATCGATAAACTAGAGCGGTTATGAACCCGTTTCTCCTCCCTGTATACTTACTCCCTGTTACTGATTGGTCAAATGAATTTGATGATGCCATGTGAAAGTTATGAATTACCTTACTGGTACCGTGTTCATCAGTGATGTCACCCCTCCCCCTCTACCACCCATGGAGGAAAACATTGATATGATAATGATGTGCATAGTGGTAACAACCTATAGCCCGGATAGTGCTTCATAATTTAAAGCGTTAATTTTACAATGAAATCATCTAAAAACAATTGTAAATAAAAAACATAATAAAATAATATTCAACTAAGCGCGCGTCCTTGAAAGGAAAATGGCATGTTGACATAGCTTAATTTTGGGGCAAGTGACTTTTGAATTTGGGGCAAGTGCCATTTTAGACAGGGCAAGTGACTATTGAAAATCTACTTGCCCTGGCCAAGTGGATTTTCAAATATTTCCAGAGGCCTGTCTGCCGGACGACCAATTTACACCACCACTTTTGTTTTTGTTGTGGTTTAGAAGACTTCATTAATGTTTGTAAATTCCGTCAAATGTTCACGTATACAATCAACTGATACAATTGTGGGTATGATATTACGGTTACTTAAACAATGTACTAGTACATCTATACATGTTAAATATCAATTTAACTCGAGAATCAGTATAACGCCGGAATAATGTTTATATGTTCTATTAAAGAATGGTTGTATTATACTGTAACCGTATAAATATGCTTCATGTGACAATGAACACTGTTTAACATGCACTGTTAGGCATTACATTGAGGGGTTTAATTTACAACACCCACTTTTTGTTGTTTGTTTTGATTTAGTCAACTTCATTAATGTTCGAAAAATTTGGTAAATATTCTTCAACACCATCAAATAATACAACTTTCAGGTGACATCAAACAGCGGCTGAATGGTTGTATCACATGTGGTTAGAATAAAAGAGATAGCTGTCTTTAAACGCAAACTTAAATGAAAATTGTTTTAAACCGCTGTAATTGTTATTATAAACTCACATTAACAGAAAGAAATCCGAGATGTTTCAACATTATTTAATTATTTAGAAAAATATGATATGCAGTCGTTAAAACATTGACAGTAATTAAGAAAGCTAAAGGAGAGCCAATTTAATTGATTTGGGTTTGTTTTAGGGCGCATTAACACTTTCATAAATGTCATATGCCGCCAAAAGACAAATATTCCAGTAAGAAATAGTAAGAAAATAGAAATTTGGAAATTGCCGAACACGACAAATATATAAAACTCGACGGGCTAGACGGGTGTTCCACGGAACCAGTGTAGCTTGTTAGCGCTTTGTCAGTATAACAAGGTTTTTTGGACCCAGATAAATGAACTTGACAAACTGGCCTGACTAGATCTTAGTGAAGAACAAATGAGTATTTAACCCATATACTTACCTTCAGTGTGACCTTGATCTTTATATTTTAGTATGGTCATTCATGTCGATGTTGTCATGATAAGTATATATTGAAAGTTTGACGCCTGCGTTACGTCAATGTTTTATCTCTGGAACTCAGTAGCACTAATTCGTATACTCCAGTTCAATCTACTGACCATGATGTTGTTTCCACACATATCACTTGGTGCACTACTTTCAAGGCTGTGATAGACGAAAGGCAAAACAAATTGCAAACTATGTACTGAATTCCTAAATTACATAAAAATCCGAATATCTCCTTATTTAATTATTATTTGTATCGAACTTTTGTCATACGAAATTTTAAACAATAATAATATTAAAGGTATACGTATGCAGGGTATTGAATTTAAAAATACTCTTTTTGCGGATGATGCAACGTTTTTAACGGATGGTTCAAAACGTTCATTTGAAACACTTGTAAATGTATTAGACAACTTTAGTTACATATATGGTTTAAAATTAAATATGGGAAAATGTAGCGTTTTAAGAGCAGGTTCATTAAAAAATACCTCTTCAAAAATACCTCATTGGACCTCAGAATAAGCAAACACTTTGGGAATAGAATTTTATACCGAGACATAGCATATGCTCGATGTTAACTATGATTCAAAGATAGAGGAATTTAAAAATTGCTTAAAAAGCTGGCAACATAGAAAACTCAGTTTGATATGAAAAATGACAGTGATTAAAACTTTTGCGCTCCCAATATTAATTTACCTCTTAACCAGATTGCCTTTTCCATCAAATGCGAGTTGGATCAAAAGACTATTTGACGACAATAATTCTGGTTTGTGGAAAGATTATTACCTGTCTAAACTTGAACAATAAGTCGGAAAACATATTTTCGAATGATCTTAGAAGGAAAAAACGTAATAAACATGTTCAAAAGAGACATATTTTTACAGCAAATTATCACGTCATGGATAAAAAAAATATGATAATAAGCTAAACATTGGCAAAGAAATAATCTGGAAAAACGCTCAAATACAAATCGAAGTAAAAACCCTGTTTCATAATACATGGTTTAATAAAAAAATAAAATACATAGAACAAATATATGATTACAGGAAAAGAGATTTCTATAAATTTGTAGAATTTAGTGAACTTTATGACATACCAGTTACAGATTTTCTCAAATATAACCAACTTATTTCAGTTATTTCGAAATAGTGGAAAGATCGTCTTAAAATTGAAAAAATAATACCGAACTTTTACTAAACAAAACGTTAGAAAAATTACAACTTCAAAATAAACAAAGAAACATTACAGAAAACAAAACAACAACAAAAATGGGAAAATACGTTAAACAAAAAACGATCTTAATTGGAATAAAATATACACAAATCCGTTTATATCCACAATAGACTCCAAACTAAGAAATGTTCAATATAAATATGTAATGAGAATTATCCCAACAAATAAAACGTTGATGAAATACAAGTTGGCAGGCTCAAACCATTTTAACTTTTGCCATATGAACATTGAATTATTAAACCATTTATTTTGGGAGTGTATGCATGGGCAAAAGTTCTGGCTAGATCTTACGATATACTTAAAGACTGTGAACATTAATTTAAATTTAAATTGAAACAATATCATTTTGTTTAACTGATTCGACAGTTGTAACAAATTATATAATTTTATTAGCAAAATATTTTATATTCGTCAACAAATGTCAAAACACAGATCCTAATTTTATATTTTTCAAACAATATCTGTATAAACACATAGCAATCGAGCAAGACATAGCGCTTAAACAGGATAAATTAGAACAACATGTTAAAAAATGGAGAGTATTTCTCCAACAGAATATTTAAAATGATACAAATGGGAAAAGCTACAGATCTCTATATATCTCTCATATTCCTTCTTCTTTTAGTATCAGCCTGCTGATACTCATCTTTAATAAATTAGTTCATACAATGCAAATCACAGGGATATGGTTACCGAAAGTGCTACCTTCGGATAAACTTGTACTAGTTAAATTTGTCACATTAAATGCACTGCTATATTTTTTTCTGCCAATATACATAACATGATAATCATATTAACACATGCATTTTAAAAACAATATCATTTATATATCTTTATTAATAACAAGACACATATATGTTTAAAATTTCCCTGTACAATTATGTAAGTTATGATTTGTTTTATGCAACACATTGATGAAGTAAAATATTAAATTAAAAACCAATCCCTATAAAAGCTCGCATTACCGTATAAAGCTCGCTTTATTTCGAATTCTAGTGCCTGCACAGCTACACACTTCTCCAATCTTTTAATTTCTTGTCTTAATGCCGTTAAAGATCACGTTAAACATTATTGTGCTAAAACTTATGAAAACTCTGGGATTAATTTATGTTGGTCTATTAAAAATTCAGGAGGCGTTATGGATAAAATTGAAATAAACGTCAAGTTTCATCTATAAGTACTTATGACTTCTCAGTACACTATATACAATATAGATATACAAATCAAACAGGAAAATCAGCATTCAAGGACGACAGTCAACCATAAACACGCACAGAGACAAAGAACAAATTTAAAGATGAATAAAAGGTCAAATAAGACATTACAAACACAAAGGCGTTGACAATATGACTACCGCATTGGAACGGTCAGTGGCAAAAAATGCCACTGGGTTACCTACCTTTACCACCGTATCAAAGACAAGCTTATTGCTCTTATTCAAATAGCTTTCGCTAGAAAACAAACTACCTGTTGGTCTGTAACAATATTAAAGCGTTTTTTACTTACGGCAATTTAGACAAGTACACTATGTTTCTGTGTTTTGTGGTTTACTGTCCTCCTTGAATGCTACTTTCCCTGTCCGATCTTTTTATATCTCTTTTGCCAAGAAATTTGTGAAGCACTCAATTTCTTATTAGATAATATTTTCGTCAGGTAAAGAACTAACGTTTATAGACAAATTGTTTGTATCCCTATGGGTACGAACTGTACACCTATATTCGCAGATTTGTTCTTGTTTTGCTATGAAAGAGATTTCATGTTGAGTCTTTCATCCGATACACAGGCAGATGTAATTCAAGGCTTTAATGACACCTCTCGGTATTTGGATGACATATTTAACATTGACAATCCTTTCTTCTTTTCTTCTATGGTTAATTATATCTATTCTAAAGAACTTCAACTCAACACAGCTAAAATTTCTGATACTATCGCTTCTTTTCTTGATTTACATAATGGAGAAATAATTAGTAAAATCTGACAAGAGAGATGATTTTAGTTTTATATTGCTAATTATCCCCATTTAGATGGGGATGTTCCCCGAGCTACTTCGTATGGTGTCTCTGTTTCTTAACTTATTCGTTTCTCTAGAGATTGTAGTCGTGTTGAGGACTTTAATATGTGTAATATTTGTATAACTAAGAAGCTACTCCAGCAGGGCAACCGTTATCATAAACTTTGCAAAATGTTTTTATCGTAAGCCTGATCTACTTTTAAAATATAAAAGTAATATAGGAACTCTTCTGCGACAAGGATTATCACAACCTGACTTCTCTGGTGACGTGATTTACAAACTTCGTAAGAATCACTTCCATACAATCGTTATTAAACTTGTTAAACAGTTTATCAAAAGAGGATATGACCCTATCATTTTGCAAGGCACTGGAGGTTTAGTGGTGGACCCATTTACAGTTCGCCACTATGCTTTCCTCTTTGATTGTGCGATGATCAGACATACTGTGGACCCTATGATGACGTCTACCTAAATCCTTATAGGACGGTAGCGTCTGATACGTTTGACTTTAATCTTGTCTTGCCGTAACTTAACGGTTTATTCTCTTGTTGCTCTGGCTTTTGCCAAGTCATTGAGTTCTTGCTTTGTTGCTTTATGTGCTTTTGTTTTGTATATATATATACATGATCATTTATGTGTTTTACTTATATTACCTATTAATGCTGCCTTGTTTGTTAGAGATTATAACCTGGCGGGGATATATTTATTTACACTGTCCCATTTACTTGGATGACAATAGGTTAAGAGTGAGGTTTGGTGCACCCATGAACCTGATGTAAACCGCCATCGGCCTTTTGTTTGCCACTGACCTTTCCAAGGCGGTAGCCTTATTGTCAACCCTTTTGTGTTTGTGATGTCTTATTTTGCCGTTTATTCATCTTTAAAGTTGTTCATGTTCTTTGTTTATGTGTGTTTGTGGTTGACTGTCGGCCTTGAATGGTACTTTTATTATGTCGGACAGTCGATTTTTTCTTAGATTTAAACTACGTATTAAAATAAAATAAACTTTAGCTCGCAATTTCTGCTGCAAGGACTATCCCAACCTTAGTTGATGGTGATGAGACTTCGTACATCGTTAGTCATTACGACTAGAATTCAATATTTGACAACACTGATAAGAAAACAAAGTCGAAATAATTATGATAGTTGTCTTCATTTGTCTTGATGTACCTGTCAAGGTTTTGTTGTTTATATACTGAACAAAAAAAGGAAACGTTCGACTTTTTGCTGGTATTTCCATATGCCGGTTTATGAGCGCGTATAAAAGCGCAAACAGCGTTTTAATAAAACATGTTTGATGTTTGTAAGCAACTTAAGTTAGTACTAAATATTCCATTGAACACTTTCAAATTTGCCAAGTAATAATCTTTTATGGATGATATGGAAATGTTAAAGGGAGATAGTTTGATGATTGTTGATAATCTAAAGCTGCCATCTACACAATCTGTGTTATGTATTTTTTGTGATTTCTTTGGTAAGGAACATAATTATAGAGAATATTTTCCCAGACAAATTTCGGTTTTTTTTCATAGATTTAATTTGTTTTTGTGGCCAAAATGCATGTTTTAAGAAAAAGGGGGCTAACTCCCTTGAGTACTGAACTTTTCAAAAATATCTTTGTTTGGATTAGTGTTGGCGGTCTATCTAATTATTCTTAAAACATCATTGTCTTTTTCCTAGACAATCAACATCAGCGGACGTTTCTTCTTTTGTTCAGTATAAATCTGCCACGTCATTGATTTCATTCGTGTTGGCTACCTATGCACATTTTTAGTTTCTTAGTCTGCCTATTTTTTCTGCCTGTTGTTGGTTTATTTAGATGATACTTAACATCTGCAAATGTCATTCTAGAACGTATCATTTATAATGATAAGATGTCTTAAGAATATGGATGTTTTAGACAAATAGTTATTGGTATCAATTGTTTTATAGGCGCAGTATCCTAGAATAGACCTGCGATCTACCGGCTACTGGCAGCACCTGTGTCTAACTATCTACTGACAGTTTCGGCGCATTTCCCGACAATAAGAAACTGTAAGTTCTACTGTAAGTTGCTGTAAATTATTATTGTTCACACTCATAACATACTTGTTTTTATATACGAGGGTGCTTCAAAAAGTTCTGTCACTAGGCATATATCCTTTGAACTGGATATTACACTGAGATAAAGTAATGTATTTATAGTACTACTGGGTACGCTGTCTTAAATTCCACAACAAAAATGAACAATTTCCGGTTATTTATACCCCTGAATTACCTCCCCCTACCACACCTTTTGGATACTGGCATCTCTGAAAAGTCCTTGTTACAAAACGTTGTAAAAAGTATTTGAATAAGTCTATGCTTTTAAATTTTCTTGTACGCCATCTGTTGTTATTCACCCATAATCCCTGAAAATAATTGTCGAGAATTCGGAAAGGTCTTGCTGCAAACCAGATATGAGTGAATGCATATCCCGTAATTTTAGCAGAAATAACACTGATTTTCTTAATTTTGTTTACGGAAATGTTATAATATCTTTTAAATGTCGTAATTATTCTCATAGTATTAATATGTTTTCATATTTGCTTACAAATCATAGTCCTTCAGTGTTTAAATTTCATATTCAACACATTATTGTAGAATTGTGTACAATATTTAGAGAAAATATTGATCATCCAAAAACGCTATTTCAAAAGATTACCCTTCCATTTAATTTCCATTTATCATTAAATTAATTTTACACGTTAGCTTAAAATGTTAATTTCTAAGACAATGCCTTTTCATCTGCCATGCTTAAATTCTGAATCTTGTAATGCACAGATATAACTGGTAATGTACGAGAAATTTCAAAGGTATTGAAACTCTCGTTCATTTGGTATCAAGCACCAACACTCACAACGAGCACATAATTGTTAAAACGCTTTAGTGACAGAACTTTTTGAATGACCCTCGTATAAATGCCTGGAAAGTTTTACTGTTTATTAAACTATGATTAGACACATATACCTTCAACTTTCTAGGATACAAAAATCTTAGTAATATTTATAATGTATTTACTACACGTTTTATTTATTTTGCAGTTACGACAGTTAACAATGCCGGAAAATAATGAAAGTAATTTTTTTCTTCGCTTTGGAACAATAGTATTGGCTGCGACTGGTAGTCGCGACTTGCGGAGTGTCTGCTGTACTTGTGGCGGCAATAGTTACCACTGGCTCGGTTATCATCAGTACGGCCAAAAACCAAAAATGACAATTTTATATTTGTCACAGCATAGATAAAGCATTGAACAATAACCCGTCAAAATCTGTATTCAGAAAATGTGTCCTCATAAATTGTCACATTCACCTTTTATTTATTGTGCACATATACCTTCTGTGTAATAACTTCCACTGTAGTTAAAGTGCGAACCAAATTTGATTTTGTAGATATCAAAACGCTACTTTGTCAACTGGTTCAGTTGCATCACGGGATTGAATTGGCATTGACAATGCTTTACATTATGATAACGTTGACGACATGTTGCTATATTTGTATATGATTATTCATTTATACTCCTCAAAATAATTTAAGGACCACGGTTTAATTTATTTCAGTTTTTAATTGTGCCTTTGTTGAACATTTTACTGTCGTCGTGCAGTTTTTAAGTTTAACTTTTTTATTTAACAATTTTTACTTGACCCAAAAGTATTAAATTTTGATATGGATATGAAATGCAGAATATTAAAGATTAAGTAATTCGTATTGTTCTTTGTTGTGGCCCTTAAATTAGTTTGAGGAGTATAGTATATTAGAGACATGTCGAAAAACGTACGGTATATAATATTATTACAATTCTTCAAAATATTTTTGTCTGAATATATCCTTTATACTAGTTTTGCGAAATGATATACTGTAGTAATTTGTACCGAACGATTTATGTATTCTTGTCTTAAATGCTCATTTTACTGAAATCTAACATGTTTGTAGATGTATACGCACTCGTTTGCCGATGGTATGTTTGCTATAAGCGCTAGGTTTTCGACACTTTCTGAGGACTTGTTAAAACTTTTCCTATTTTCTCCTAGTATACTCAATATTTAGACAAAAAGTAGCCATGTATTATTTTGGGGGGCAGTTTCGCAGTCGACAGTTTCGCACAAATGTCCGTGGTGTAAATCAGAAAGAAAACAACTAAGCATCTTGTAGGTCCATGGATGGTATTAATAATACTTCTGAAGTGCATGTTTGCTGTATTTTTCAGTTTTGAGAACTTATAATTTTATTTGATATCATGGAAAATGCCTTCTTTTGGGGTTTTTGGAGGTTATAATTAGACAAATTCGAAACTATCAAAAACTAGCAAAATTAGCAAAATTGGCTGATTAATTTAGAATAACTGCTTAAAAAGAACTTTAGCATTTCCTGATGTGCAAGAACATGAGTGCAGAAATCACCCTGATATGCTTATTGTTTTGTTTTGTTATTTATTTACATTTGAAATATTGATAAATTGAAGCTTGTTTTGAGAGAGTGGGAGTTTTGGGTGTGGGGGTGGTAATCTTAAAGAAATGAGACAAGCAAAAC
Organism: Cyrtodaria siliqua; assembly: GCA_037043455.1. NCBI lineage: Eukaryota > Metazoa > Mollusca > Bivalvia > Adapedonta > Hiatellidae > Cyrtodaria > Cyrtodaria siliqua. Next base: position 59,965 of record JAWPHD010005181.1, read on the forward strand.
TGTTTGTTGGTACTTGTATTTGGTATGAAAACATGTGTAATTTAATGGTCTTCAAAGAAATGTATTATATAATGATGGTGTGATATTTTTTTGCACAAGGATTCAGGCCAAGGGCTTGTCATTGGTTTGATTGTTGAGCATTGGACATTAAACTGTGCCCTTTACTATATTTTAGATGTTTAAATCTGTACACTTTTTTCACCAGGTGAATGTCAACCTTTCGATGTTATTACTGCATTGAAGAAACGGAAACATTTGACGACATTTGACATATTGTATATCCTTTAACAGTGTTGCTAGTTTTCAATTGTTGTGGTCGGATAAACATTCCTTGGACGAAAATGTTTTATTGCATTGATCATATCGTACCGCCTGTGGAAAGTTGCAATTTGTAGCATGTCTAACATGTGCTGATTTACAGCTGAATGATTATTTGCAGGTTTCAGATTGTGTTATTCCGTTGAGTCGGATCGTGTTTGAAATATCTTTAGACAGTGGTTAAACAAATAGCCTGGCCAATGTACCATGTTCATGCTGCATAAGCACTGCCTTTGAATGCGTTTCACGTTGGCGATGATCACATTTCTTATTTTTTGGCAAATGGGTTGTCTTTTGTTTGGAAAGGCTGAAGTTATGTTTGGTAGTGATCTTGAATGCTTCCACATTTACAAACCATCACATGTCTGTCTACAAACTTGCGTGCTGATCTCTATACAAACTCCAATTTGATTCGCACTTTGGTTTAAACATATTTTATTTCAACATTTTACAACATAAATACATATTATATTGGTACAGTACACAGTTAATAAGATTGGAACGAAAGAAATATCTCAGAAAGTTCCTCTCCTCGCGAGTCGCACTTTACCTACAGTAGACATAATATTATATTATTTCATCTCAAATCGTCCCTTGTTAGCCATGTGGAACACCCATTTCATATTGTATTGTATGTACACATGTATTATACAATCTGGAACGATGTTGATTGGTTGGCCATACACTGCATTAAATCTGTAACACTACGCATATTTGTTAACTAAAATGTTGTTCTTATTGTAATAAATTCATCCAGATTAAAGAAAATACTCACGAACAATACCTTGAAATGGCAAAAGCATGGACAACTTGCTTGTTGACTGCAAGTATGCTACACGATCGATTAGCTTAGGTATATAAACTAGGTGAATGTCAAACTTTCGATGTTATTACTGCATTGAAGAAACGGAAACATTTGACGACATTTGACATATTGTATATCCTTTAACAGTGTTGCTAGTTTTCAATTGTTGTGGTCGGATAAACATTCCTTGGACGAAAATGTTTTATTGCATTGATCATATCGTACCGCCTGTGGAAAGTTGCAATTTGTAGCATGTCTAACATGTGCTGATTTACAGCTGAATGATTATTTGCAGGTTTCAGATTGTGTTATTCCGTTGAGTCGGATCGTGTTTGAAATATCTTTAGACAGTGGTTAAACAAATAGCCTGGCCAATGTACCATGTTCATGCTGCATAAGCACTGCCTTTGAATGCGTTTCACGTTGGCGATGATCACATTTCTTATTTTTTGGCAAATGTGTTGTCTTTTGTTTGGAAAGGCTGAAGTTATGTTTGGTAGTGATCTTGAATGCTTCCACATTTACAAACCATCACATGTCTGTCTACAAACTTGCGTGCTGATCTCTATACAAACTCCAATTTGATTCGCACTTTGGTTTAAACATATTTTATTTCAACATTTTACAACATAAATACATATTATATTGGTACAGTACACAGTTAATAAGATTGGAACGAAAGAAATATCTCAGAAAGTTCCTCTCCTCGCGAGTCGCACTTTACCTACAGTGACATAATATTATATTATTTCATCTCAAATCGTCCCTTGTTAGCCATGTGGAACACCCATTTCATATTGTATTGTATGTACACATGTATTATACAATCTGGAACGATGTTGATTGGTTGGCCATACACTGCATTAAATCTGTAACACTACGCATATTTGTTAACTAAAATGTTGTTCTTATTGTAATAAATTCATCCAGATTAAAGAAAATACTCACGAACAATACCTTGAAATGGCAAAAGCATGGACAACTTGCTTGTTGACTGCAAGTATGCTACACGATCGATTAGCTTAGGTATATAAACTAAGGCCCGGTAATCTAGTTATTGTTTATACGTTCTATACTTAATATATTTTAGGGTAGTCCTACACATAACTTTGTATTTCACTTTTATGAAGAAAAAAAAGTAGATATTTAAACTGAACAGGAAAAGTAGCATTCAAGGAGACAGTCAACCACAAACACACATAGAAACAAAGAAAAACTTTAAAGATGAATAAATGCAAGATAAGACATCACAAACACAAAATGGTTGACAATAGGGCATCGCCTTGGAACGGTCCGTGGCAAAAAAGGCTTAAACGGTTTAAACCAGGTTCTACGGTGCACCAAACCTCACTCTTATCCCATTGTCATCCCAGAAACGGGACAGGGTAAATAAAAATAGTCCCGCCAGGTTATACTCTCCTCTAAAAAACAAGACAGCAATAATAGGAAATATAAGTAAAACACATTCATGATAATGTTTATATGAAAAAAACAATTGAATGAATTGAATTGAATGTTGTTTAACGGCTCATCAACACAGTATAGGTTATTTAAAGCCGCCCCAGAGATATGGGAAGGATACATAGGAATCCGGAAAGCGTGACCTACTCTTATTATCGAATAGATTCCTATGGTTCTTCAACGCGCTCGGAGGATATACCGATACACGGGACCACCTGGTTTACGTCCCCATCCGATAAAAGCCTACAAAGTCACAAAGTAAGTATTCAATGACTTGGCAGAAGCCAAAGCAACAAGAGAACAAACCGTTAAGTGTACGACAAGACAAGATATAAAGACAAACATCAAACGCTACCGTCCTATAAGGATTTGGGTAGACCTCATCATAGGGTCCACAATCTGTCCGGTCATCGCACAATCAAAGAGCAAAGCATGGTGGCGAGCTGTAAATGGGTCAACCACTAAAAATGCAGTACGTTGCAAAACGATAGGGTCATAACCTCTTTTGATAAACTGTTTAATTAAAGAAACACAATCCCGATAAAATAATACAATTTCATTTTTTTTAAACATAGGAAAGCCTATAGATGACGTTCTTTGCTGAATGTATTGTATAAATTGTTTAGGCTGGTATATTGTCGTAACGTATATCGAGGAATTTACATAATAGACGTGATAAACGCTTCGGAAACTTTAAAACTGTACCACCCAGCGAGTACGGGTATATAAGCCTAAACGTTTATACAGCAATATGATCATATATCCGATAACTGCAGACTGTTCAACTCGATGAGGATATTCAGTGTAAATGTGTAATGTAAATATATACATGTCTGTAATATTGAACGGAAGCGAACAAGGAAAATAGTGTGGAAGCGGTATACAGTACACATGAACGTCGCCCATCCGTGCGAGCGTGTTTGTGGGTGCGTGCGTAATCCGAGATTGTGTGCCTGCTATTATGCATATGTTCGTTAATATTTAAATCTGAAAGACATTTGAATACTACTTCTTCATAAAAAAGAAAAGTGCTGAGGCCCGGGCTAGATCACGTCCGCAACTAGGAAAGCATACTAAGACAGCGCGATTACCTATTAACTTAAGTTACTTTAAATAAATATGCTCAATCGCGAAGGACCCTGTGCTAATATCACGGTGTCACGGTGGATAGACGTAACGGACCATGGCAGATCGATACCAAGTTGATGACTTTAAAAAGCCAAACTTCCATTTTTTCTCCCTGAATTTAATGTGATCCCAAATTGGTTTGCAACTGCTGTTTTTCAAATAAGATAAATGGTCAGCCTAAAAATCTGCAAATATTTACATCATGTCTAAATTTCAGAGCACCGGACCCTGTTTGCTCTGTAAAAAATCGTAATTTTTTTGCAACGGACACACTACGTATCATTGGCTCCGGATTCTGGTTGATAGACTGTTTTCTATATACCTTCAGATTAAAGAGAAAACGACGATCGGGACTTTGGCTCCACCAAAACAAACAATAAAACAAAAAGATCTGTTGGTTGCATGGTGTTTTAAGTCATCTTCAGTACATCTTAGATTATATATGATGGTCGATTTTTTCTTGGGGGATGCAGACCACCCACTTTTTCATAAGCCCTAATCTTAATGACGAATATATTTTCCTTTGATTAGCAAACTGTTCCAAGGATAGACTCCGAAACACAGAACCAGTGTACATACCAATCCGACGGACGAGACTAAGGGAAAATGTTTTACTCAATAATACACAGAAGAATTTGACTTGCGGTGATAAGGCTTCATCCGGGTCAAATCCAACGTGCTATCAACTAGACCACACCAGCCCCCTTGAAGAGTACGATGTTTGGAGGGTGAAGCTTGTTAAATGTGAAAATCTTTAACATATCTCATTATTTTTCCATAAGTTGACCCCCGCACAAACCCCACTCAATTGAAAATGTCGCAGCTTTGTCTTCCACCGCTGATATCAGACCGAGATATTTCGAACAGGGGAACATATCTAATCGTTTTTTTTAAGATGAATGTTTTCAACTACCGGCTAGGATCCTGTGTCAGAAACAAACAGGATCCGGTGCCATGAGCAACTAGGATCCGTTACTTTGCAATGAACAGCAACTTAACGCTTCCGGCAATCGGTAGATATTATTATGTATTAAATACGTACAATGGATGTTATGGCTGAACATACATAATTCCAGACATAGCATATGCCAATAGCAGTCTCCGTTTTTGAAATAAACACAATTTTCTTAGAACTAGACGTACTTTCGCGCGTCGGTGTGTAAACAATGCGCGTTCTTTCACATCTAAAACACTGTTTTTATAACCCGTTCTTCATGAAATCCATCTAGGGTTCCGTGGTTGTGATCATGGTACTTTGCATGAGCAACCAGGATCAAGGTAACGCTGTTTTGAGCAGCCAGGGTCCGTTACGTCCGTGAATATAAGCCATTGCTTTTCAACATATTGCTTTTCCAGGTCCGAAGCTACACTGGGGCACACAGAGGCAGTTGCCATGGTTGCATTTTTGGGAATGTACATACTTTACATAAAAACAACTATAAACTAGTATATAAGGACGCTGGGGGAAATGCAACACATTGAAGGAAATCAAAACAATATCCAGGGTGGAGAGGGAGGTTAATGCCACCGGAGGATATGCCTCAGTTAAATTTCCGGGCTGGTTACGGGCCTGTTTTCATTTAAAATTACTTTTCAAATCATCGAACTTGATTAAAGAAAATTAAAGATTTAAATAAGTAAACTTAGGAAAGGTTAATTACTAGTGTTTGAACTTAATAGTTATACTAAAACTTCGGGTTTTAGTTAACACTTACCCTGTCATACAGACGGAAGCTGACATTTTGAAATCCGATCAATTAGAATTTTAATGTCCAGATTGCCAATTCATACATTTTGTGTTGCATTTTGTTTTGTTTTGTGAAAATATCAATATTAGGTCCCATCCCGTAACATTGGGGTATGTGGTCCTCCGGCTCTTACGCCTATGTTTATAAGACTATTTAAAAACTCTCTCTCTCTCAATTCCTTTCACCCCTCTCCTTCCTTTTCCCACTCTCTCTCCCCTTTTCTCACTATTTTCCTTCCCTCCCTCCCTCTCGCTTTCTTTCTTTCTCTGTCTCTCTCTTTCTCTCTGTGTGTGTCTCCCTCTTTCTCTCTCTTTCCTTCTCCCTCTTTTTGACTCTCTATGTTTCTCTGTGTCTCTCTGTCTCTCCGTGTCTCTCTATAGATCCATTTTATTTCCAATTTCAACATTTCAATTTATGCATAAATTAATAGGAATTTATTAAAAATAGGTTGATTTATAATTTACTAATATATGTAAACTATGCATTCATAACTTCACATAACAAATACTATGTAATGATTAGGCCTCTCTGTCAAAGTCCCTTTGCTCATACTTTGGGATAACTTCAGATAGCTTGATATTTTAAACATACGATCTAAGTATATGATTTAGATTCTATAAAGTTAATAACATCATATTTATGAATGTCAGTTTACTGTAAATTGTTGTTGTTGAATACGTTTTCAATACACCAAAGCTGTATTGTAAGCAAGTGGGTGGGAGATAGTAATCTTACCAGTTTAACTTCATGAGTTTTCGTACATTCTTCATCTTATTACTTCAAGCGTAGGATAACCTCCATCCATAAACACTATTTGTATCATAACTTGTCATGATTGTTCATTGTGCAAATATGTATATTTGATGTAAATTTACTGAGCAAATGACTTTCAATTTCAGCGCTATACCTCCACTAAGGAGAGCTCTTTTGTGTATACAAATCTATTTTAGTCTTGTAACGCTTGACTTCTTCGCAGTTTAAAGGGAGTACATCAGGCTTTTCAAAGGGGTCTAGGGGTCCGACTTAAAATTGACAAATATTGATATTTTCTATTTTAAAGCGCCTAAACATAATGAATGATGCTAAAAATGACCCCTTAGTTACAAGGAAATTCATTCTGTACAGTAATACGTGCTATCCTAGGTGACGCACCAGGGTTAATTTCAGCATTTTATGCCCGATTACGTCCTAGCTATATGGTGTATTCAAAGTTTAAACCTTAGCAATATGGTTCGAACATCATATTTTGATGGATATAAGTGTTTTATCGTGAATTGGAACATTTTTGTAATTTAAGATATTTCTAGAAAAATCCTGATGTACCCCCTTTAAGGCCACACGGAGATATTTCATTGTTTTATTTCATCATTCATTGTGTGTAAGTGTACTTATTTATACATTTATTATTGAATATCGGTACAGGTTTAATCTTAAAGTATTTATTGTATAAGTCAAATATAAACTCTCCCAACATAATATGGTTGAGCTGACCCGACGTCCCGACATGAATCTGTGGATTCCCAACAGCCCTACGATATTCTGTAGAGTTGTTGATTTTCCAACAGATTCTGTTGGATCGCCCAACCAAATTTGGTTGGATCTGAGTTTAGTATAAAAGCAGCCGATTTTTAGAATCGAGGACTTTCAGCATTCAGAATCCGTGGGGAGCAGTCGCATTTTGGCCCGTTTGGAAATTGACAGATTTTCATATTTCGCGCCGGGTGACGCCATTATACCAGTAGTAGTTGAGTATTAGAGGTGCGTCACGGGGTATTTTCGGGTAACTTGCGAAATAAGCGACTATTGACCGGATTTTAACTGAGAGTCCTCTTTCAATATAAAAGGCTTTGGAAGATATTATTTTGGTTCTGAAAGTACTTGCCACAATATTATACTAGTATATAAAGGAGTGAATACAGTAGAGAGTTGTTGTTATTCCAAGTCCAATATAGAACAAGTGAGTCCTGACAGAAATTTACGTCACTTGCAAGACGAGAGGCCGCTCGGTTGTAAAATGTTTTGTGTCAGAAGTGGGATACAGCTCATATGTGCCTTGCAGATCAGAATTCTTGGGTTTCAATATTTTTTTATCTATAAACAGAGTACACAGACCCATACTAGAATGTAAAATAAGCACCTAGATCAATATTTAATTGCTGAAAGTCCAAGAAATGGGTAGACGACGAAACATGAAACCTAGACCTGCTGCCGGTAAAGGTTTCGAATCATCAATTCACAATGGGGATGCAAGTTCTGAATCTGAGGGGGAACCCCATAGCAATAGCAGACAACCTATACATTTAAGTAATGAGCACAGCCCAGCAACTGAAAGCGGAAATGAAAGCGATATGTCGATAAAAAGTGATATGCCGTTTAATCACGAAGTAGGCCTGGACAGCGACTCCAGTGAGCATGGTTATGCTTTACGATCACGCTTATTTAGTAATTCCCGTGTTCTTAATATGCCCGAACTTAAATCTACGCGTGACGAACAAAACCGTGTCCGACTAAGTCAATCGGCGCCGTTCAAGCTACATTTAGCCACATTAGATGCGCTTCGAAATGAGAGACCAAGTAGGCCCAGGTCTGTCGGAGAGTTGGGGAATATCATGGAGACGCATGATACTCGCATGCCGGGTAACCCATCAGCGCTATGCGATGAACAGTTATTCTCATCCGATGAGAGTCCAAGTAGTCGAACGTCAGCAGGAAATATGGGGAATATTTCAGGGACGCATGATGATCGAGATTCGGTAAATCAGTCAGCGCCGTGCGAGCGACATGTCTTTCAAGATTCGCGTCGCGACGACAGAGCAAGTTTGCCAGCCGCCCGTTTGGAAAGTAGGTCTATAACGGTACCGCATACCAATGACATGAACACACAGCTGTGTTCAACTCTAAACCTGCTTGTTGCGAGTTTAGCGGAAAACAGTGCCACCAATAAGGCCAACCATATCGAATTAATTAAAAGTTTGGACAAAAACAACACCAACTTAACTGTCATTTTGGAGAAACAAAATACCAATTTAACAGTCTTAACGAAAGAGATTAAGCATTGCGTAGATGTAACGGAAAGAAGACACGAATTATTGGTAGACGATATACGGACAAGTAACACACAAATACGACATGGTCTTAAGGATATGGGTGACCGATTTATACAAGAATTGGCTTGTCAAATGACACAACTGAATACACAGCTCAATTCAACCCCAAATATAATGAGTTCGCACATGCTGTCTGATATGCTTACGCAAACACAATCTAGAAAAAGTATGCACCCCTCATGCACAGAAGACACACATCAAGTCACAAGCATGCAAGTTATCCCGAGCGCACAACAAAGTTTCACTGCAACGTATGGTCCGGAACATGCACGTGGTCCAGCATTTAGTCCAGAACATGCACGTGCTCCAGCATTTGGTCCAGAACATGCACGTGCTCCAGCATTTGGTTCAGAACATGCACGTGGTCCTGTATCTGGTTTAGAACATGCACGTGGTACTAAACATATCAATCACGACCCAAACATGGCCCCATGGTAAAGTTGTTAACAATGCACATTCAGATGACATACATACTATGCAGAAACGACCACATATGGCTCCTAGAGGAAGTAATTTAGTATCCACGGCACAAAGTCACCAATCCCAGATGCCCTTAGATTTGACAAACAGTACATGTATGACATCTGGGTCATGTGGGAATCAAACATATACACTATACCTGGGTCAAGTGGGAACAGCGCTTGTAATATATCAGGGACACAGGAGAATAAAGTAAACACTGCACCTGTGATAAATGGGAACAAAACACATTATGACAGAAACATAAAGCTTCCCGCTTTTATGGGGAATTCTAAACAAAGTTGGAAAGTATGGCACAAACGCTTTACCGCCATTGCAGAGGTGTCAATGGGATTCTAGTAGGCGATTAAACGAACTGTTGCAGCGACTTGATGGTACCGCTGCACAGTATGTATTTGATGAAATATCTCCAGACTACCTGCATGACTACAATTGTCCCATTAATGAACTTGACAGTAGGTTCCTTGCAATAGAGACTCATAAGATGTATAAAGCGCAATTCAATAAACGTTGTCAGCTGCATGGGGAGTCAATCGAATAAATTTGCATCAGAATTAAAGCGACTTTATGACAAAGCCTACGTTGACAGAAATCCTGAAATGAGGAGACAACTTCTGTTACAGCGCTTCTTGCAGGGTCTTCGAGACGACGAAGTCAGATTTACAGTTGAGTATAATAAAGAGCCAGGTACAATAGAGGAAGCGGTACATCATGTTATAAACTATCTGGAAGCCAGGCGTACATCTCATGCTTCGACCAAGTCCAAGTATGATAATGATTCTTCAAAGGCCGTGCGATTTTCTGATGACAGTTCCGATGAAGATGAAAGTGACGATGATCGGGTTTTACCACGAGGACAGTCCTCCCATCCCAGACTTCATAGGTCATACCGTAGTCATACTGTTAGAAAAGTGCAAAACTCCTCTGACTACAAGGTCAACACCTCGGCTGCTCTGAAAAAGAAAGAACAATGTGATGAGAAACTCGAAAATGACCTGCAAGCTAATGGCATAATGCACAAGCTAGATAAAATACTGCAAAACATGGACAAAAGCAATGCACCAGAAATTAAGAAAACTGCATCTATCAGTAATCAGGATCGCTTTGCTAACATTCAGTGTTACACTTGTTCAAACTATGGTCATATGAAACGTGATTGTCCAGACAAATACAGAAATAAAAAAACATCCCAACCAAATTCTATGCAGGGGCAGACTTATAACTCTGCCTCACAATACAACCTACATTCATACAGAACCACACCGTACACTCAGTCGAGGTCTCAGGCTGAAAACATATCGTTAAACTATAACGGACCTATCCCGATGGCCGGGGTATGGTCCATTGTCCTGTAGGCGAACATGAATTACCCTTACCCGCAGATCGGAGTCGTGTAATACCGCCTGACTATACAGATTTGCTAGAACAAGTTACAACATTGGTTAACAGAAAAAATGAAAATCGGGCTATATCTACTCCAAATTTCAAAATAAAGGGTGGGCAGGTGAATAGTCTTGTGTCTGAAAGGATGACAATAAACAAGAGTAGTTCTGATAAGATAAAGAATTATCACATGGTGACATTACAAGACAGTAAAATAACCCTCAAAACAGATACTGTATCAAGCTTACCAGTAACTCAAAATACCACAAGTACTACTACAAATACAGAAAACAAAGTTCAAGATAGAGAACTGGCTTCTGACAGGGAACCTGTCAATGATAATGTGGGTAGTACAGTCAACACTGTGGATAGCAACAATAAATGTGATTTAGAAACGTGCACACACAGTAACAAATCAGACATTGCCAAGAGAGTAGTGAGAAGCGAAGGTACATATGTAGAGGCTGAAATAGAAGGTATTAATATTGTTTTTACGGTAGATACAGGGGCAACAAAAACCATAATTGCTGAAAGAATGTTCAACCTCATACCAAAAGCAAAGCGACCATTTCTCAGAAAGACAACTGGGTTAACTGGGGCATCAGGTCAACCTCTAAAAAAGTTTGGAATTGGTGTATTCTCTATACAGTTAGGTGCATTAAAACTGGAAAGAGAAATCAGTGTTGCTAATATAGAAGATGAAGGTCTATTGGGGGCTGACATATTACAAAATGATCCTGAGTGCCCAGCTGATCTATTGTTCTCGAAGGGTATTATACAGTTCAAGAACACGTCCATACCATGCATTCAAGTTGGCGCGCCAAATAGAGTTAGGAAAGTTATATCCGCAGATCACTTTGTGATTCCAGGTCGTAGTGAAACAATCATTGACGTCTTGGTTGAGCGATTTGAAAGTGATGACCAAGTTAAAGGAAGTGAGATTATTATTGAACAAACTGAGAAATTCCAAGAAAGGTATCAGTTGGTGATGGCTGCAAGCTTGAGCGATTTAAATTCGAATGCAACTCATAAGGTTAGGATCATGAATCCTGCAAATATAGACATCTCTATTAACCAAGATGCTGTTATAGGTAGTGCGGAAATAGTACCCGATACAGTGACAACGTTGGTGCAAGTTGAAGATGACACTGAATGGAATAATATGAGCAATGTAAGGCGAATAAAGCGAGGTATACCTAATCATGGAAGGTTGGATCATCAAACAACAAAGATAAGACGTGTACAACAGGATCAAAAGGTTCCAGGTCACTTGGAGGCACTGTATCAATCAGCATCAAAAGGTCAAACAGACAAGGAAAAACAGAGAATAGCTGACATGTTCCATAACATTCAGGACACTTTTTCCAAAGATGAGTTTCTTCTGGGCTTGACCACTGTTACTGAACATTGTATAGATGTAGGCAATCAGAAGCCAATCAAACAAGCACCAAGACGCGTACCATTAGCATTTGCTTCAGAAGAGGAAAACGTAATAAAGCTGATGGAAAAACAAGGAATTATTCGCAAAAGTACTTCACCATGGGCGAGTCCTATATGTCTAGTAAGAAAGAAGTCTGGAGAGGTTAGACCCTGTGTGGATTATCGCCGCTTAAATATCATTACAAAAAAGGACGCATTTCCACTTCCGAGAGTACAAGACTGCCTAGACGCAGTAGGTGGTGCAAGATTCATATCCACATTTTACTTAACTAGTGGATTTCACCAAATTCCTATCCGGGAATCTGATATTCCCAAGACCGCATTCTGCACTAAATATGGCCTCTATGAATACCTAACTATGCCAATGGGAATGACAAATAGTCCTGCGACCTTTCAGCGTGTCATGGAAATTGTTCTTCAGGGACTACAGTGGCATACATGTTTGATATACCTGGATGATATTCTGGTGTTTGGTGCTTCCTTTGATTGAAGGGGCAGGGTTTAAACTTCAACCGGAGAAATGTCAGTTGCTTCAAAATAGCGTTAACTTTTTAGGGCACACCATTTCTGCAGATGGTATTAAACCCAATCCAGACAACTTATTCAAGGTGAAGGAGTGGCCTATCCCGATGAATGCAAAGCATGTCAAACAGATTTTAGGGCTGGGCTCTTACTATCGAAGATTTGTTAAAGGGTACAGTGACCTTGTTAGACCACTTACACAACTGACACACAAAGACACCCCATTTGTGTGGGCAGAAGACTGTCAAAATGCTTTTGATTCTTTAAAAGAGAAACTAATTGGGGCAGAAATAGTAGCTTATCCTTGAGATGAAGGTCTCTACATACTAGATACAGATGCAAGTGATACTCAGATCGCAGGTGTCCTTAGTCAGTTCCAAGATGATAATGAACGTGTTGTCAGTTATGGTAGCTGTACATTAAACAAAGCAGAAAAGAATTATTGTATCACGGACAAAGGGCTTCTTGCAATCCGACATTTTGTAGAGTATTACAGACAATACTTACTGGGTCGAACTTTCTTGGTACGCAGTGACCATCAAGCTTTGACTTACCTATTCAAGTTGAAAGAACCAAAAGGACGTATTGCCAGGTGGATTGAAATTTTGTCTGCATTCGACTTCAGCATAGAATTTCGTCCGGGAAATAAACACGGAAATGTTGTCCAAATCAATGGGATTGTCAGTGTTCCGAAGATGATAATCTTGAACCCCTTCGATGTTGTCCCTGCAATAAATGTAGTAAACGGATGCTTGAAATGACAGGAGAAAGTACTAAAAGTACAACAAACGAGGAAACAAAAGAAAGTACCGAGAGTACATTATCGCCTATTCAATCCCCAATAACTATTGACGCAGGTTCAGACAGTAATGCAAGTGAAACGTTATCTCTGTCAGAGGAAAGTGAATCTATACAGAGCATAAGAGCTGTGACTACACGGTCCCAAAACTCATGTGACAGTGCAGCTGTTAATCAATGGACCTCCGCTCAGGATATTGTTCAACTGCAAAACTTACAAAATGAAGATCCCGACCTAAAATTGATAAAGAATGCCCTAAATGCAAAGACAAGACCGCTACATTCGGAAGTTGTATCATTAAGCCCCGCGGTGCGGTACTATTGGATCATTTGGTACTCCCTTACCATGATGAACGGCTGCATATATCGTTACTTTTATCGAAAAAATGGCACTGGATCGCACCTCCAATTCATTGTCCCAAGATCTCTGAAGTCTGACATATTATATCAGATGCATGATTCAGTCTTATCCGGGCATTTGGGTAGAAAGAAAACATTAGAGAAAACCCTGCAGCGCTTTTATTGGTTCCTTATCAGAGAAGACGTAAATATGTGGATACTGAAATGTGTTACATGTGCATCCATTAAGAAACCCATTCGTCAACCTCGAGCACCACTTGGAAATATGTAAGTTGGTGCACCCCTTGACAGGCTGGCTACTGATTTTCTCGGTCCGTTACCTTTAACTCCCCGTGGAAACCGTTACATACTCCTTGTCACTGACGATTTTACCAAATGGGTTGAAATCCTGCACGTTCCCAATCAATCTGCGGAAATATGCGCGAGTAAAATTTTGAACGAGGTCATAAGTCGATTGGGATGTCCACTTACCATCCACTCCGATCAAGGTCGCACGTATGAAAGTTCCACTTTCAAACAACTTTGTCGCATGTTAGAGATTAAGAAAAACGCGACCATCTGCGAGAAACCCAAGGTGTAATGGAGTAGCCGAAAGATTCAATCGTACTCTTTAACGAATGGTCAAGTCATATTTACGCGGCGAACAAAAAGACTGGGATTTACACTTAGGTTGTCTGGCTGCTGCTTATAGAGCTACCCCCCATGATTCTAGTGGTGTCACAACTAATTTACTGATGCTTGGTCGTGTGGTTCGATTACCTGCAGAATTAATTTATGGTGGACAAAGCAGCCATCCCACCGAAATAACTAGTTATGGCGATTACGTAGATACGCTAAGGGCTAAAATGCAGCATGCGCATGAAGTTGCACGTAAGCACCTTGCAGTCAGTGCACAAAGACAGGAAGACCTGTATGACGCCAAACTCTCTGTATTCCGTTATACCGTGGGCGATCTTGTGTGGGAGGAAAACCATAACTTCCGACAGGTGCGATCCCGAAAACTGCAACCGGCTTACCAAGGGCCCTGCATTATAATTACAAAATACAATGATCTGACTTACAAGGTTCAAATTGATAAAGCGTCCGAGAGAGTTCTCCATCACAATAAGATGTAGCCTTACGAGGCGGACACCGTACCACGATGGATACGGAAAATTCAAGTTTGAAATTAATTCAGTTGAAAATAATAATTCAGTCTACAGTCGTCACAAAACTTCATTTTCTATATCTTCAGGAGAATGTCTCAGATACAAGTCAAGTCCTACGTGACACTCAGAGGAAGGGCCTACAGATGCCTCATCTGCCCACTTATGTCCACGGCCTATGTGGTGGAGAAAAAGAGGGTCGTTTCACACATATACAAAGACCATGTGGAACTGCCCATGGCCCCATTTTACTGCAGTATCCGCACCTTCAGGTCAACTGACCAGGATTCCTTAGAGCGCCACGTACTCCCTGGGATCTACCCGTCCCACGGCATCAAGGTGGCCGAATTGGAACGTAAGGGCGTGCGAGTATGTACGGAGGAGATACTAATACAGTCGTCCCATCCAAAATTGTTGGTCGAAGGTCAGGACTATGTCCAACTGTCGGTCGCAGAGTCAGAGCAAGAATGGCGTCTGCGGGCCAGGGACATTGCTCATTCTAGACCGGTCTTCGCCACGCCTCTACCCATGGTGTCATCACCCACGGTCACGAGGGACGAAAATGTGCGTATCTAAGTAGATGTGTTTTAGATTAATAATAACTTATCATATTTATGAATGTCAGTTTACTGTAAATTGTTGTTGTTGAATACGTTTTCAATACACCAAAGCTGTATTGTAAGCAAGTGGGTGGGGGAAACTAATCTTACCAGTTTAACTTCATGAGTTTTCGTACATTCTTCATCTTATCACTTCAAGCGTAGGATAACCTCCATCTATAAACACTATTTGTATCATAACTTGTCATGATTTGAGTACTTATTTATACATTTATTATTGAATATCGGTACAGGTTTAATCTTAAATTATTTATTGTATAAGTCAAATATAAACTCTCCCAACATAATATGGTTGAGCTGACCCGACGTCCCGACATGAATCTGTGGATTCCCAACTGCCCTACGATAGTCTGTAGAGTTGTTGATTTTCCAACAAGATTCTGTTGGATCGCCCAACCAAATTTGGTTGGATCTGAGTTTAGTATAAAAGCAGCCGATTTTTAGAATCGAGGACTTTCAGCATTCAGAATCCGTGGGGAGCAGTCGCATTTTGGCACGTTTGGAAATTGGCAGATTTTCATATTTCGCGCCGGGTGACGCCATTATGCCAGTAGCAGTTGAGTATTAGAGGTGCGTCACGGGGTATTTTCGGGTAACTTGCGAAATAAGCGACTATTGGCCGGATTTTAACTGAGAGTCCTCTTTCAATATAAAAGGCTTTGGAAGATATAATTTTGGTTCTGAATGTACTTGCCACAATATTATACTAGTATATAAAGGAGTGAATGCAGTAGAGAGTTGTTGTTAGTCCAAGTCCAATATAGAACAAGTGAGTCCTGACAGAAATTTACGTCACTTGCAAGACGAGAGGCCGCTCGATTGTAACAACTACATCTCCATATTTACCATTAGTTATGAGCCTCTAACAATATTCCAACTTTGATAAACAATGTCTCTCTTGTGTTTTGCACACACACATACACACACACTCAAACACACACACACACACAAACACACACACACAAACACATAAAAATGGAGGATTAGTTTCTTTGATGTAACGGGATTGTTGGAAAGGGTCTTTGTTAAAAGGCCGCTACGTTTAATTATAGGTATTGTTTTGGATTATATATAAATATGGACGTATAAGGTTGTTTGAGTAAGTACATTTTTAGCTTCCTTTTCAATTTTTAATGACATATTTCCCATTAGGTCTTTCTACTGAAGATTGATCTCATCAGTTCGGTGGTTAAATGCGATCTGCTAAAATCATCTTTTATACCCGTTATGATTCACAAAGTACCTGAAGCGTCTCATACAGTACCGCCTTATCTCATTAATATTCAGTGAAATTTAGGTAGTGCGCATGTTGTATATATGAACCCACACGTATACAGTAATCACTTAGAACAACATGCGTAATGACCGTTAGCTTTGTTCAGTTCTAGTGTGCATTTTGTCGGGATTGTGTAGCTTTAACAAGTTTAATAAATATTGTATATGAAAGTGATTATGACCAAGGATCTGACGAAGTTTGTAAATCAAATCACCATAGAAGTCAGGTTGTGATAGGCCTTGTCCAGAAGCGTTCCTAAGTTACTTTTATATTTTAAAAGTAGATCAGTGTAACTATAATACAGTTTTGCAAAGATGTTCGAAGTTTATGGTAAGGTAGCCCTGCCGGAGTAGCTTTTTAGTTATACAAATATTTCGAATATTAGAGTCCTCAACATGACTGTAAGCTCTAGAGAAACGAATAAGTTCAGAAACACAGACCCCATAAAAAGTAGCTCGGGGAACATTCCTATCTAAATGGGGATAATTAACAATATCAAAATTAAAATCATCGATCTTATTATAGATTTTACCAATTATTTCGCCATTTTCAATAGAGAGATCTAAATCAAGGAAAGAAACGACAGTATCAGAAATGCTAGCTTTGTTGAGTTGAAGTTGTCAAAGTTCAATATGTCATCCAAACACCGATAGGTGTCATTAAAGGGTTCAATTACACCTATAATCGGCACATGCGCATTATTACATGACCTGAACAACTGGATAAAGGTTTTGAAAACGGTTTTGTAGAGTAAGTTTGTCGTTGTTTGTACTTTAAAGAATAATAATTCTTCGAATTTTAATAACAGTTTTAATAAGCGTATTTACAACATGGCTTAAAACAGTCTGACACACTCCGATCCCCTAATCCTGACTGATCTACTCTCCACTGATCTAATCTACTCTGGTCTCTGTTACCTTATTATTTATACAAAATCCGTGACATTCCTGAATTCCAACCCAGCGAACAATTGGGTGTTGTTTGTACCAATTGTCAGTCATGTTACTTATTAAAGAATAGTGTTTTAATTTACGAAGCCAAATACACCAAATATTATGTATATTATATCCAATTTATTGCAACATTTTAATTTAGTTTACTAATAATTAGTGCGTTGCTGGTGCAAGATTAACATGTGCATGGGACAATGTGCCATTATAGAGAGGCACGAAGCTTTATTTATTAAAGCAAACTTGGATTCGGAATTCAGTATGTCATTCCACTTTCCCAAATTAATTATTAATAAAAGATTTATAATTAACCTCAAATAAGGTAACTATGTTTGAAACTTCATATGTGTATTATCTTGGTAATAGGATGGCATATGTTGCTTTTGGGATCAATAGGTCAAATGTCAAGGTCGCCATAAGTGATACCACGAGTATCGAAATGATGCCAAATGATCATGATTATATTGGACACATGTTGAGTAATTCGGACAGGTTTTGTCGATGCCGATGTATAGTCAGAGAGGCCCTCCCTGGGAATTTGGGGATCTAAATGACATGATCAATTACTTTTAGGGATCTGGGGGACATTGCCAATTACTTTAAGGGATCGAGGGATCAAAGGCCGACGTTTAGGGATCTGGGGAACAGTGTCCTAAGGAACAAAAAATGAAAAAGTACCTATTTTTTACGTATAACTGCTACAATTTACTTTTAAAACATGACATCACTCCTGACTGCTTTTGACGGCTTTCAGTATTACCTTTAATGGCGGTTTTTAGTTGTGCCCATCGCTCAACTGGATGCTCTACCTTCAGAGAATATCAACTTTCCGGTTCAACTGAAAGCGTTTGCACGGCGATGAACATGTGCCATGTGTGTCCATTTAGCTCAACTGATCACGGATCAGCAGAGCTAATGCCGTGGTCCGTCGTCCATCTGTCTGTCCGTCCGTCCATATTTTTTTTGTGGCGACTACTCCTCTAAAACTATTAGATGGATTTTCATGAAACTTTACAGAATGTTGCCCATAAGGTCGAGTTGATCCTAGCTAAAATTCAGGTTGATGTGAATAAATACTGATAAAGGTGGCCCTTTGGGAGCAACAAATACAATTATGTCTGTTCATGAGAAGTAATGTACGAAGCAACAACTCTCGCGCCCCCTAGCACCGGCTTAAGCGGTATTCTAACAAGGTTTGGTACTGATCATCCCCGCCAAGATTCGGTTAAATCCGGCCATGGGATCAGGAGAACTAATCGGGACAAAGTTTGTGTATTAAAACCTTAAAAGGGCCATAACTCTGCCAAACTATCATTCAACTGGGGAACACGGTGATGACATGCCCAACTAGGCTTGGTACTCGTCACAAATACAAAATGAAGGTGCTAAAGTGAAAACAAGGCTCAATATGGCATTTTTCAGCAAACCAAGTGTCATAACTTTGGTGTAACTAATCATATCTGGCTGGTTGTCGAACTCATCCGATCTTCCATTGATATAAATACACTGGCAAGGCTTTGAAAAAAACAAATACAAAATGAAGGGGCTAGAGTGTAAACAAGGCTTAATATGGCATTTTTCAGGGGGGGAAAGGCCATAACTCTGGTGTTACTAATTCGATCTGGCTTTCATCCAAGCTTTCATTGATATAAAGACACTGGCAAAGTTTCGTAAAGATCTGATTAATAATGAAGTCCCTATCACAAAAACAAGACAAAAGTTAATGGACGGACGACGGACGCATGACTGACATCTCACCATCGCATAAGCTCTGCTGGCCTTCGGCCAGTAGAGCTAAAAGGCCTTCGGCCAGTAGAGCTAAAAACTAGAAACAATGATTTATTTTTTGACTTTGTTGTTAATTACTATATGAAAACTGTAACAACTATCCACTGATGATTGAAAAAAGTACGTCTGCAGCAATATAAAGTTATATGAAACTACAACTTTGTATTTAAGAGGCACATAATGTGCACAACACATTGGCTTAATCTGGGATAATTACTGATTTTGTTGTGGAATACGGCATTTCCATTACTTTTCTGCCATTTTTCATCTTTTAATTATTTCAACAGAAAGAAAAGACAACAGAACGAAACAACAACATAACAAAAAGACATCATTGCAAATGCGAAAAGATGACAGAATGCCATAAGAAAAAACGAAGACGACACTTCAGCCACGAAAAAATGACATTTTATATGGTCGCCTTTACGTTAATTTGTGTAGCCTTCTGTCGTTTCTTCTTTTCATTCTGTTATTTTTTCGTTCCGTCGTCTTTTTGCGCTTAATTTGTCTTCTATTCGTTTTGTCGTCTATTAATTATGTCGCCTTTTCGTTCCGTCATATTTTTATTCCACCGTCTTTTCGCCTTCCGGTTGACATCTGCGTTTCTGTGATTGCAGTCATTTGCATGGAAAACACAGCATGTCTGACATGTATTATTCATGATTTCATCAGGCAGCAGCAGGAATTATTTCATCCCTTTTTGTTAAACTGCTCATGTCAACCGGAATGCGAAAAAGACGACAGAACGACAAAATGACAAATCGAAAAGATGACAAATACAGCACGAAAAGACGACAGAATGAAAATATATCTACAAGCATATTGTGATTGTTTTTAGTTAGAAATATTCTATCGATCGAAAAATCCACTTAATATTAATTATCGATCGATTATTGATCCGTTAATATTTCCACTTCAATTTGAAACGGATGCGTCTGATTGGTCAATGCATTACGCCTCTTTCCCAGACAATTCTTGTCAGATTGTGCCAGAGGATTTAGAAAGCGTTACGTTGTGAAGCTCTGGTAAACGAGAGCGTGTTACGCTACAATTGTGGTTTTACGGTGCACCAGCACAAAAAGGTTATATGGCGCCAACAGGAATAAACATTCCAGGCCCACTCTTCAATTACACAAAATATATGCAGCTTGGCCTAGATTTTACCACTCTACATAGATAAGCAGTGGTCCTATTCTTGGCAGGGAACCAAACGGAGCGTGTTACGCTACAAGGCTGCAAATTATGTGATAATTTTCAGTCAAGTATAATCCGGCAAACCTCCTTCAGTAATCGGTTTCCAATTTATTTATTTTCATGTCAGCCTAATGTGTATTTCGATAGGACCAAGTCGACTGATACCCCGTACGCAGTATAAGCTATTGGTCCTCGAAATCACACTCATGATTGCAGGGTTATCTCGAGCATAATGTCTGGTTATAATAAATGACGCAGAACAAAATATAAAATTTGATTTTTATTTCTCCAATATTTAAATATTTACAGTTAGATTTAAATTTAAAGAAAAAATAGCATTTAATAAATCATGACACTACACAACAAGAACAATCACTGAAGGTGATGAATACCATCGCTTAAATTCTAAATCAAACAACGGGCCATACGGTAATTCTGTAATAGATTAGGCAATAAACAATGGGTGATGTAGAGGGACATAAGGTCATCAGTTATTATGTGTATATAAAGTTTTCAATCAACCCATTCAAAAGTGTTTGAGGAATTTAAGTAATTAGAATGTGTTAAGCGAAGGGACGCGACACAACAAACATGTTAGCGACGGGACGGGACATTACGGACAACGGTATTCCTATAAGGCTCTCACTTCATCTTGTGAAAGAGGGGGTAAATAACTACTTTAAGGCGACACACGGCAATCTTTAAGAAGTGCTTATCAAACAGTGGAAGTAGCGTCTCCATTTATTTATCCAGTATCGTTTTGACTTTAAATACAATTTAAAGTTGTCACTTTTTTATCTTATACTACCATAGATTTAATTATATTATTGGTGCAATCTCATTAAAATCATATCCTAATTACGCTCTGATACTCGCCGCTATTGGATCTGACAACTTTGCCTTTGAGGTCACGTCACGTCAGATCGACCTTTCATCGAATCAATATTCATGAGAAGAACAACTAAATTCAACCAATGGAATCGCACGTTTCATATGCACTTCAGATGACATTCGAGTGAAATTATTACGACATTTGATGTTCTTAGTAGTAAGTCATAGTACATCTGGCCCGCTTAGCTCAGTTGGTAGCGTACTCGACTGATGACCCACGAGTCTCATTTTAGTGTGGGTTCAATCCCACGAATCGGTAAATTTTTTGGTATCGCTATTAAATTCCTTCATATAATCTTTTCTATTTTTTTTTTTAGTAAATATTCAATAATGGTTGGTGTATTATATTTGTCAACGCAATTATTTTGTGTTTTATAAGCTAAGGGTTACGGACATTGTGAAGCTGTCATTACCGAACAATTTTGTAAGCTGAAATCTGAATGGCTAATCGTAAGGTCAATCACAGAGCATTGTCAGATCCTTAGTAGCAAACAGTATGGTAGCATGATAAAGGGTTTTATTTTAATGAGATTGATTATTGGTGCAATATAATCAACAGCTAATAATGTGCAAACACATTTGCTTTATACTATTCTTATAATTAATATTAACGACAGAACAAGTGCAAGTGATGTAGAAAAAATAACAGGATGCAATGAGTTTTTAAAAAATCAAGATTGCCGTGTGTCCCTTTAAGATTGCCGTAGGTTCCTTTAACATTTTTAATGCAGGTTTCACGGCAACATGATTGTGTCGTTACAAGGCATTCACATCTCATACAAAATTCACATAATCTAGTAAAACTAGTCGTGTACCATATTGCACTGTTTGAGTTTTCTTAAAAAATATATTAAATAGTTGCTACATATATCTGCTCTATAACAAGTGTCTACGTTTACAGATTATCACATAATCTAAAGATGTGTTTGTTTGAATGGGGTTTTACGTCATTTTTAGTACATGTTAGGCCATATATGACGGTCGATTTCTGTGGTAGAGGCCGACCACCCCATTTTTCCTTGGTAGAACCAGTACTATATACCTCCGTCTATATCCGTCAGAATCGACACATACCCACTTGACAAGTTGAGCTCCCATTGGGATTCGCACCTGCAGCGATGAGAGGCGAGATCGTTTTAGATGCATCTAAGCATCTTTACTATCCCGGCCAAGGAGCAATATGACGATCTAAAGGAAAATTATGTCACACATCAACTTCCGTCATATGGGGCAGAGGGAGAGAAGATGATGGATGAAAACTGCCATCAGGGCTCGAACCTATGGCGACAGAGTTCTGTAGCTCTAAAGTACAAGGCCTTATCCACTGAAATGCGCATAGCCGAAACACATGAATAGTGTATATAAAACACTATTAAATCAGAATTATTTTATATTTACAATTTTGTTTATCTTGGTTTCACGAAAATCATTACTCAATGAGAGATACATACATGTACAAACAGTCTACAGTGTAAATAACTGGACCAATGAAAACTGTTAATTTACCAAGTTGGAGTGACTCAATCCATTCTCAGAACTGAGTTTGTACTGACTTTGTGTAACAAGATTCTTGAAATCAAGAATTACAAAATTCTAAATATAAAATAACTATAAGATTATTTAATAAACTGTTACATGGGGATACAATCAAATGCATTCTTTAAAATAATTTCTACAAAACCGTTTTATCAGTAAACAACATTTTAAATCCTTAACGAAATGTTAATGGCTGTAAATTACTAGAAACTATGTGTTGCGTACGATGGAATAAACATATACATATTGTATACATGTACTGGGATATATTTGTATTTTAATTGTTCCTATGGAAAGATTTTATCAACAAACAACTACAACAAAATTGCGTACATTTAAAACCTCGACAAAAAGTTAATGGCTGCAGAACTGAGTCTAATTGGCATAATATGGCATACCAACATATAATGGTTATATGGTGCCAACAAGAATGAACATTCTATGCTCACTCTCCATTTACATTGTAATAAAAATAGTTTGTATTTGTGTAGTGGTTGATGTTTACTGTGCTTTATTCGCGAAAATAAAATCGTATTTCGAGTGTATTTGATTCGTTCCCAGTTTGTTTGTATAATTCTGTGGTTTGTTTCGGACTCGAGTTGCTTTGCAAGACTGTTCAATCTTTATTATCTATTTTAACAATCATGCATGTATGGATTTGGTTTTCTATATTTACAGATAACCTGC
The DNA here is from genome assembly GCA_037043455.1 of Cyrtodaria siliqua. Lineage (NCBI taxonomy): Eukaryota > Metazoa > Mollusca > Bivalvia > Adapedonta > Hiatellidae > Cyrtodaria > Cyrtodaria siliqua. Next base: position 83,602 of record JAWPHD010005181.1, read on the forward strand.
ATGTTGCACATACTGGACGAACGGTAGTGAACGATGTGAGAGTATCTGTGACATACATGTACCAGATACGGACTTGGATCCACATTTTGTTAAGATATTGTAATTCAGTACATATATATTATTGTGTGAATATATAGGACTGTATATCTTATCCACCATGCACACAACAATCTTATAACATTCATATTTTTCCTTTTCCATGTTTTTGGGTTCTGTGAAAGCTGCATTTCCTGTTCGGCTTTTATACTTATGTTACCCAGCTATAATTAATAGTGTACTGTGTGCATGTTCTTTTCCTGTTTCAATTCTTTAATATTGCATTTTCATTTACATATACATGTATAGATAGTCGTTAGAATTTGATTTGTGTTAATTGTAGTTCGCAGTTATCTATGTTTAGGGTTTTATTTGCAAATATGCGGCGGTAATTAATATTAAGACTCAGTGCTCTTTACAAATAGTTCAACCCTGAACCGCCATTCTCTGAGTTTCTCACCAGGCTTATATAACAAGTGGTCCGCCAAAAAGTGATATTAATAGAAAAATATGTATACTTTAAGAACTTCAAGGTAACCACACATTAATCAATTGACCATTCCCTGTCTGAATACAGGAAGCTGCCGAACCACATGGTAGAGTTGCTGTCATATCTCTACGGACCTAATCAATCATAGTCAATTTAGTTTCGCCGAAATATATTGGTCAGTATTTAAATTTAAGCAAGGGTTACAGGTCAGCAAATAGCCTGGACAGATTTTCATTGGTCAAAGTGTCCACTTCACCATGACAACCACTCTGAGAAAAATACATAAAATGGTATGTAGCTACCTAAAGATCACTTGCTCCCTTATACCTCAACGTGATACATTAAAAGAAAGTTGATCTACATTCTGAATTGATTGTTTTCTCAGGCCCCACAGAAGTGACCACCCCGAGTACCTAAGTCAAGCGAGTATACCCCAAACATTAACACGGTCGCAATTGTTGGAAGCCGGAAGGATGAGTGTAGAAACCAGACAAGGCAGGAAACAACCCACGCTGAGTACATTCCATCCGGTAGCGGACAAGTCGGGCAGACTCATAGCACTGAACACAGAGTTAAAGGTTTATCCTTACACGATTCCATAATTCAAACATTTTCACATGGGCATTCCGACCCCAAGAATTGGCTGGTCATGTTCAATAGCCATTTCAATCTCAGGAAAGCTTCCGAACAGGACAAGCTAGAATCCATTAATTTTTTTGTAGAAGATAATGTTAGAAAATAGCTAAGGACACTTCTCCCCAACGAAATAGATTCTTGGGATACTTTTTCAACTGCATTTCTGCATAGATACGGAAAATGTGCCAAATATGCCCTACATTCAAAATTACTGAATAAACATCAGCTCCCAAATGAAAATGTTCTTGACTACATTACCGAAATGCAGCATACCGCTAGGTTAGCAGGACTCCCTGATGAGAGAATCTAATTCAAATATTAATAAACGGAGTGTTACCTTCAATAAAACCAGACCTTCTTAAAGGCGACCCGAAAACAATTAGAGACGTTATTTCAATATCAAGACTTGCCGCCACCGCAAATGCTGCCGGTGAATCACATACTTTAGCTGCAATGGACACGATACAATCAAACATTGACCACTTTCCACACTCACAATTTCGAAAAAAAGCTGAGCAATATATCACACGCAGTCTCCTCACTACTTGCTGGTGCCCGACTGTTGGTCAATTCGACAAACGGTAGAGCTTGCTTTGAAGTCATAAACCCTACGAATACACCTACTCATATACCGGCATCACAGGTCGTCGGTAAAATATTTCTTATCAATGAAGTAATTCCCTTCAATTCAGACGATTCCAAACCATCTATCAATTCCATATCAGAAACTGCAACATTCTCCGATTCTGATTACATGAGAGAAGCTGAAAATCTCGGGATCAAAGTTGATTCACCTCTCCTGTCGGAACCAAAAAAACGTTCTCTTCTCAGTTTCCTGGGAAAAAAACATGATGTTTTTGCTACAGACAGTAGCGACATCGGTTGCACGAACATGTACTCACATACTATCGACACGGGCGACAACCCACCTTACCGTCAACGTCCCTACAGACAAAGTCCTGAAAACAGAGCTATTATTGATCAGATTACTGAGCAAATGTTAAAGGATGGCATTATTACAGAAACCGATTCAATGTGGGCTGCACGAACTAGACAAATACATTTTCCAATTCCTGACTTACAAGACGCGCTAGACTGCGTCGGCACCGCTATCAATTCAACAGAATTCCATATGGCATTACAGCTGGACCTATGGCTTTTCAAATGGTTGTGTCCCGTGTCCTTCAAGGAATAAATTTCAAGTATGCCTTAGTGTTCATATATGACATTTTGTGTCATAGTCCTGACTTCGAAACGCATATTGCCCATCTAAGTACCATATTCAACCGCCTGCGCAGTGCTAATCTTAAACTTAATCCAAAGAAGTGCCAGTTCGTCGTAGAAAAAGTAGAATACTTAGGTCATATTCTTTCTCACAAAGGAATCTAAATGAACCCAGCAAAAACAGAGGTTGTCAAAAGTTATCCTCGTCCCCGTACACGCAAACAAGTACGTCAATTCCTAGGTATTTGCAACTTTTACAGGAGATGCGTACTGAATTATTCAAAAATAGTTCACCCTTTCAATAAACTTTTAATCAAAAATAAAAGTGAAAAAATCAAATGGACCGACGAATGTGAACAAGCATTCACACTTCTTAAAGAAAAACTTACTTCCCCTCCCATTCTTGCATTCCCAGACCTGAACAGGCCATTTAAGATAGAAGTAGATGCATCGGGTACAGCCATAGGACATATCACAGGAAGATGATTTAGGCAGAACGAAGGTTATTGCCTACGGTGGTAGAAGCTTACGTTCAAATGAAATCAAGTGGGATGTTACGGACAGGGAAGGACTCTGTCTTGTAGAAGCAGTTAAACTTTACCACCCGTATCTTGCAAATTCCGATGTTGAGGTCTTTACGGATCACATTGCTCTAAAATGGTTACAAACAATCAAATTAGGAATAGGGCGCCATGTTAGATGGTTCCTATTACACCAAAACTACAACACCGGCATTAAAAACCAAAATGCAGACGCACTTTCTAGGAGACCTTATCCCGAAACACCAGACGACTCATCAGATGATGAATTTGACTTTTCAGAAGTCATTGCAAATTTATCATCAGGCACCAATTCTATCAATAACAGCCGACCTTGCCCAAATACTTCTAGCACTTATACTTTCAACGAAACTGAACCTATCATAACAGGTGAACGTTCGGTCAAACACGATCACTCTGATGAAGATAAGCAGTATACCTGTGTGACATTCGAGTACCCTCCCGTAGTTCAAGACCCACTAGTTGCTGGACTAGCAGTGAATGATGACGAACCCATAGTTACCCCGCAATCTATCACACAGGTAGAAAAGGAACCATTGCAAACTGTATTTGACCTACAACGCAAATGTGCAGACTTGCAGCCTATTCTTAACTACCTAGAATTCGGTATCCTCCCTGATAATTCAAAAGCAGCAATAAAACTGGTCGCAGAAGCCCAACAATACGTAATATTTGATGGTGTTCTTTACCATTACCTAACGACCCGATCGAGAGGTGTCCCAAAGCCATTGCTCTACCAGAGACAGCTAGCGGTACCCACTGAACTAAGGGAAGATATCTTACTCGCTTACCATGACGGAGCGAGCGGTTCACATTTTGGATTTGACAAGTCCTATTCATCAATACGGTTAAAATATTTCTGGCCCAATATGTATCGCGATGTCGAAAATCACATACGGTCATGTGACCGTTGTCAGAAGGCTACCAGACATTACCACCATAAGAAAGCCCCCTTAAATCCCATCCCAATACCATATCTTAGGGCCACTGACACAAACTGCAGAAAACTATAAATATATTCTTCTAGTAGTAGATTCATGTACTGGATGGATAGAAGGGTTCCCAATAGTCAACCAGGATGCAAAAGCAGTTGCTAACAAACTATACTCTGAAATGTTCTGCCGCTACGGCAGTCCCCTATGCATTGTTTCAGATCAAGGTGCTAACTTTATGTCAGCAATGGTGCAAGCGCTGTGTGAACTTTTCCAGGTCACTCGACAAAAAACGTCCGCCTACCACCCAGCTTGTAACGGTAGAGTAGAGGTTATGAATAGCATAATATGCAAATCCCTTCGTGCATATTGCTCACAACACCAAGAGAATTGGTCTCAATTCCTTCCAGCTATTCTCATGGGTCTTCGCATGTCTATCCATTCTTCCTCTAAGCAGTCTCCATTCCTCATGCTGTTCGGACGTCAGATGCGTACACCTACCGATTGTAGTCTCATTCCCAAAGACATCAATTCACAACCACTAAAGGAGTACATAAAAGATATTCAACAGAAGCAGCAAATTTCACTAGAAACAGCACTTGACAATTCCACCACTGCAAAACAGAAACAGGAACTATCACACGATAAAACTGCAGAAATACCAAAATTCAGAATGGGTGACAAAGTCTTGAAACGGAATTTCAAAACGATTACAGGGCAATCCAAAAAGCTTTCTGACAAATATGAAGGCCCCTATACAATTCATGCTTACGGCCCGAATTATACATATAAGTTGCAAAGAATACGGGATAATAAGATTATTCCATCTTATGTCACTGTGACAATATAAAGGCCTACTTTGATCATGATATTCGAACTGCTCCCTCTCAAGATATTCACAACTTAAAGATAGCACTAGCGTACCACCTTCATATCTATCCCTTCAAGCTGTACCATTCACCCCTGTCCGTACTAAAAGTAAACAGGCTACACATACATCAACTACAAGTAATCAAAGGTAGTACAATGTCGAACGTATTCTCGAAGGGAAAGTCATTAACAGTCAACACATGTACAAAATCAAATGGCAAGGATATACTGACCCTACATACGAACCAGAGCAAAATATTGACCCTAACTTTTTACATCAACATTTGAGAACTCATACAAAGCAAGGGAAACGACGGAAGGTCGTTAAAAGGAATAAGTACTTTAAAAACTAGAGCTGTGACTCACGAGCATATACCTACGTGAATCACATACACCTGTTATTCAGGACGGCACCAATTCATGAACACAAGTGCAATCAATCCGATTCACATTTATTAATTATTCATTGACATAATACAGGTTCCATGTAAAATGCTTATAAGCTTAAAAAATAAGAGTCCTAAAGTGCGAGTTATTATTTGTAGGATTCATAACGAGATCAAAAAAAATGTTTTGATTTTTTTTTTGAAACTCTAATTACAGAACAGATTTATTGAATTAATCGGTAATAATCATATCTGATTATTGTTTATTGTGAGTACGGTTGAGACGTCACTTCCTTCTCACCCATTCTTTAGATCTATTAGTTATTAAAGTTATTTCCACGATCCTGTTAGAGCTCTCGTTGCGACTCTTAGCAATAATACTCGTATCTTGGATTCTGTCGGCCGGAACTATAAGCTTACAGCAACATATTAAACAGCGCTTCCGTCATACCCCTATTCCGAATACCGGACACACATACCGATACACTGTTACACCAGTATCAACATTCAGCATAAAAAAACAGTAAGATACAATCCCTCAATTATACACACTGATTTACGGCAGCATTGCAGGTTTTAGAGCAAATAATAATAATAATAATAATAATAATAATAATAATACACCGTAATAGAATGGTTGCTTTATGTAAATAAACTTTATAAATACAAAATTATTACCATAAATACAATTATATTAATGAGTATACTGCATACATTGCAAAAAAAAAAACATCGGGATTTCCAACAATACAATAACAAAAAAAAATGCTGCACTTCGAAAATAGGCATAGCCTTGAACAATTACTCGAGCACCATACCGCTATCCCCATTATTTTGAATGTATGACATTGTTTAACCCTTCCCGAAATTTTGCTTTATTCAGTTGTAAGCTTCGGTTTAAAAGCTGTATTCCAATTCCTTATTCAACATTTTTATCACAATATTAATAGATTTAATAGGGATTTTTTTTCCCCCAAATATTGAACATGGTCTACCAATTTCGGTGTGTCGTTATGTCTGAAAACGGTGGCATCTAAGGCATACCGACAGCGAGTTTAAAGAAGGACACAACCTCACATAACCTGCTCCAGTTTCCAGGACCCATCCAGTTCAAAACAAAAACAAAAATATACTGCGGTCAGTGTGTGCACAGTGCTAATCAGTGGCAGACATTTACTCCCATTCCGGACAATGTACATTTCAGTTCATGAAGGGTGTTCCAAAACATCTAATATGCGTATATTGTAATATATACCTCCAGTTCACCAAGTGTGTTCCGCAACTTCCAGTGACTTGTTCTAGTGTTTCAAAGAATAAACATCACTATGTTTAACTACATTTGATACGATGATTCATCGATGACGATATCCAATAACTTTCAAGAAGTAATATGAATCACGCGAGATGTATAAATGAACATTCCTGTTCGAAACGTGTGTACCATATACGAGACTATTGACAGAGTCATAAGTTATCTATGTTTAGGGTTTTATTTGCAAATATGCGGCGGTAATTAATATTAAGACTCGGTGCTCCTTACAAATAGTTTAACTCTGAACGGCCATTCTCTGAGTTTCTCACCAGGCTTATATATCAAGTGGTCAGCCAAAAAGTGATATTAATAGAAAAATATGTATACTTTAAGAACTTCAAGGTAACCACACATTAATCAATTGACCATTCCCTGTCTGAATACAGGAAGCTGCCGAACCCCCTGGTAGCGGTTGCTGTCATATCTCTGAGAATTTCTACGGACCTAATCACAGTCAATTTAGTTCCGCCGAAATATACTGGTCAGTATTTAAATATATGCAACGGTTACAGGTCAGCAAATAGCCTGGACAGATTTTCATTGGTCAAAGTGTCCACTTCACCATGACAACCACTCTGAGAAATAATTACATAAAATGGCATGTTGCTACCTAAAGATCACTTGCTCCCTTATACCTCAACGTGATACATTAAAAGAAAGTTGATCTACATTCTGAATTGATTGTTTTCTCAGGCCCCACAGAAGTGACCACCCCGAGTATCTAAGCCAAGCGAGTATACCCCAAACATTAACACGGTCACACTTATTGTTATATACGTACTATTTGTACTCGTGTGTAAACAGTGTAATTGTGTGTGTGAACATTAGCACTGATGTCTATATTAAGGTTATAATATTGTCTTAATATAATATTGTCTTAAATTACATTATATTAGTGCTTGATATTTATATATTGTATTATGTATTGCAAAACCCCAAGCCCCAAGTTAGGGGAGCTGTTGTGGTGCGATAAACAATGTCTCGAGATGACAATAAAGATAAAGAACGCTACCGCTGAGTTAGTTGTGGCGCAGGCCCAATTTAGGAAGTTGATAACCATGAAACTCCTAATCTAAAGTCTGCTTCGCTGGCGCCCAACGTCAAATGCGGATGTGTTACGCTCCTTCTTAGCCTTTGCAGGGTATAATAAACGATTTATCAAATGAGTATGTTTGCTGCAGAGATTTCTGTTACAAGGTAAAACATGTGCCATCTCTATAACTCTTAAGTAGTGAACAAAATATAATCAGCCAACATAAAGTCAGTCAGATTCTACTCACATCATATCAGACAGAAATCCTAAATTGCCCTCAACGTATATTGATGGCATATGCTATTAAGTGAAAAGTTCTGAAGTCATCAATAATGCGGTTATATCAAATTCGTGAAAAGTACAAGTAGTACCAGTATTCCTGATTCAAATTCTGAGTAGAAGGGACTCAATTCCTAACAGCTTATACACAGTATACAGCAATAAAGAAGTTATGACATTAGTGGAAGCGGAACAACTCTTGCGACCTTATGTATAATGCTATACAGAACCAAATGATATCAATAACACATGTAAAGTCATAGTTAATACCCATAGGTGTGTACTATTTGTTATAAATAGCTGCACATTCAGAAATATCAACTTGAAGTTAGAAACAATCTTAACGATACAATAGCCTTTTAAGGCTAGCTTGTGTGCACTAAAGCAAATGTGTGGGTTGGGGTGGGGCTGGGTGTAAGCGTGGTATGGTTAAAGGTTTACTACTAAATTCAAGCTTCCATAGCTGAAAACCTGTATATAAGTCAGTAAGCGAACCATTTTTAAGTTCTCTTCCTGTTATCGAAGTATTCTCAAAAATGCACAACCATGAAAAATAGTATTTATATATTATATTGTTGACCTCATAGATAGTTGAGACTATCAGGCAATTTGTATAAGAATTTAAAATATATATATATATATATATATAACACGCTATATATACAACACGCTATATATAACACGCTAAATAAATAACACGCTATATAGATAACACGCTATATATAACAAGCTATATAGATAATACGCGATATATAACACGCTAAATACATAACACGCTATATATAACACGCTATATAGATAATACGCGATATATAACACGCTATATTTATATATAACACGCTAAATAAATAACACGCTATATAGATAACACGCTATATATAACACACTATATAGATAACACGCTATATATAACACGCTATATAGATAATACGCGATATATAACATGCTATATATATAACACGCTATAAAGATAACACGCTATATATATAACATTATATATATATAACTCTCTTTATATAGAACACCCTATATATATATAACACGCTATATAGATAACACGATATATAGATAACACACTATATATAACACGCTATATATATAACACTCTATATAGATAACACTATATATATATAACTCGCTATATATATAACACGCTATATAGATAACACGCTATATATGTAACACGCTATATATAACACACTATATATATAACACGCTATAGATAACACGCTATAAAGATAACACAATATATATAACACGCTATATATATACACGCTATATAGATAACACTATATATATATAGAGATAACACGCTATGATTGTAGTTAATATGCTTCAAATGATCACAATAGCAAGGAGTATTACAGTGAACTTCGGCTCAATTCTGTATTTCAATTGAAAAGTTACGTTAATTATTTTTTTAATTTTAAAATAGCCTGTTGTATTCGCCGACACATAAAACTGATACTAGAAACTATTGTTTGAAGGCAATATGATAGCATATAGATTTCTTTCCTTCAATTTTTAAACATGTAAATAGAAATTAAGTCAGAATAACAAGTATTAATTTTGTATAATTTCAAAAACAATCAGCAGAAACTTATAGCCCTTGCTAAAGAAATATCTGTGTAGTGGAAAGAGATCAACATAAAAAAGCGAAGCTGTTTGATAAAAATCAGAAAAACTATCTTGACACTGAAATATTGACCACGGTTGTGAATGTTTACTTTTAAGGCTCCCAATGGGAGCTGAACTTGTAAGTAAAAATTATTGATTAATACGGATGGCGCGGTGTATATATAGTACTGGTTCTACCCCGAAACATGGGGTGGTCTGCCTCTACCAGAAAAAACAACCGCACGTCATATATGGCCAAAAATGTGCTAAAATGACGTAAAACGTCATTACAATAATGTGTTAAGGCTTTATGTGTAACATCGGTGAATACTTTCTTCCATGGGGTTCGGACACTTTACAGGAACCAGGTTTCGTACCGCCTACAAAGATCCATGTCTGCAGATTTTCAATGTTTACTGACTTTATTAAAAACAATATCTTGCTGCAAACCCAAACAACATTATATAATTATATTGTTTTGCTTTTTTTTAAAGGTTTATTAGAATGGAATACGGGGTTACACTCCCTTCAATGGTTTAAAATATAACTTATGCATAATTGCCTGAGTTGGTTAAAAAGGGAATGTAGTAGTATGCAGCCAAACACTTTTAGTATTAAGAGTTCTGAAAAATATAGTCAATGATGAAAGAATTATCAAAATCGGATAAAGAAACAAAGAAATTATGATCGTTTTTAGGTTCTTTTAAAAGGGATATGAACGCCGCCATTTTGATAACTATGACATCACAGTTCTAAATTACATATATGGAATATTTATAAATCTTAACTGATTTATAGGCGGTGGGGGAATAACAGAAAATGTATGAAAATAGGTATTCGAATGGGATTCGAACCTGCAGCGGTGAAAGGCGAGTCGGTTTCTTTACTCTCTCGACCACGAAAGTGCTAAGAATATTATTTCATAAAACATATTACAGAAACAAAAAAAATAAAAGTTTAAACAAAACAATTGTTTCGTTCTGGTCACTGGTCGTTATAATTTAGTATCCTGTTAATTTCGACAAATAGTGTGATCCAGTTTTCATTTTACGCAATTAACAATCGGGTTATCGTATTTAATTTATACAAAACAAATCGCGTGATTTACCGGAGTTGATATTTCTTTTGAATGTTAATATAATAATATCTAACATAATAATTATATTTTAAATTAACTGATATATTTGTTTTGTTCTAAACCTGCCATTAATTGGCACGATCGTGTATAATTATAAACTAAAGGTATTATAAATGTAGGCAGCAATGTATATATTAACAAAGCTCTTTGTATGTCGATTAAAACAAGATGATAAAATACGGAGGCTCCAACCTTGAAATCGTTACACTGCAGAGTTAGTCGTCACATTGAACTCAGACAAAAAAATAATATAATTTTGCTACTATATAGATTGACTTAAATCACATACTCTTATCTAACTGACAGAATCCATAAACGGACTCTGCTATATCATTGTTTAAATTGTAAAGGCTCGTCCAGTAACATTCAGTTTTGGCATAAACACTGTAAAATAAGCTCATGCTGTCAGTTTAGACAATGTATTATAACATGGTTAAGAGTGAATGTACGAAAACAGTTAAACAAATTTAAACAAATATAAATTTTGTATATTTCAAACGATGCATAGACATTACGATTTGGGTTCCCACAAACATCAGTGAAAAGTAGGGCTACATCAGTTTTGTTACTTTTACGTGTAAGAACGTCTATGCCAGAAAACAATGTAAATTAAATATGTATTTGAGTGTTATTCCCTATACAACCTGGCACAACTTTATTAATACTTACACTAGCTATTTGGACAATTAACAAATTTAGGATAGAACTAACATTCGTAAATCATTATTATATGCGTTATAACGATATTAGCGTTATCCCACGGTTTTAGTGTTTATTTAAACTTGTTATGTTTGCTGGCTCAAAATGCATTGATTGAAAAAAACAGCTATTTCAGCATGACATTAATGTATCGGTTTCAAAAACAGTCTTACCTCCGCGTGAGAGCATTTTTAAAATTTTCTATAAGGTTTTGGAACGACAATCGTACGAGTATGTTTATCAATATGATAATACAACTACGCGTGAGAACATTTTTAAAATGTCATATCAGGATTTGGAACCACAATCGTACGACTATGTATATCAATATCATAATACAACTCCGCATTTTTAAAATGTTCATATCAGTACTATGGACGACAATCATTGTGCGTATGAGTAAGATCATATCGATGTGCACAACACATTGGTACATTATATTTTAGTTTTAATTCCTATTCTATCTTATAATATTAGTATTATTAAACAAATTGAATGATATGGCAGCCATATTAAAATTCAGAACAAGCTTGAGATTTTCGTAAACGGAGGGCCAATTTCGAAATCAACCATCTTGGCACGATACCAACAAAGAAGACAGCATACACACTGTCTATAAAATATTAAATATTAGTTTATCTTAAATACATCATCAACACAAAGTTTCACAAGAAAAACTATATAAACCAGTACTAATTTAAAATATTGCACAGACATTACCCACTCATAGCGCTTAAAATTCCAGCCAACTTACATAAAACACCTGGAGGCGTTAAGCAACATTCGCAGAATCCAGTTTCGGGGATGAACCTACTGATAGGCGAACGGACAGACGTGCGGAGAGTAAACCTATAGTCGCTTCCAATTTAAATCTGTAGTGGACTTACATAATAGTGTAACGCGCTGGTGGTTCAAGCGGAAGCGTACCAGCACATTGTAGCCGTAGCCTCGTTAAAGTGTGAAATAAAATGGACTCCGATAGTATACTCGTCAATAAATAAAAACTCTATAAAAAAAAAACTATTTCGTATTACATTAACGAAGATAAATAATGTATCTACTCATGAGAACGTTTCCTTCTTTTAATACTCTTTTTAGGAAATAATAAAATATCAATATCATCAGCAAGTAAACATAATAGTTAACAAATGTAACAATACTTGACTATATATATGACTCAACAGTTTATGAATAGTGAATCTAGTAGATCGTATCAAATGACTTAATTAGAGACTACTACATGGGTGGTGCCTTATTGTCCGTCATATCTGCCCTCGACCAATATCGGTCCTCGGGCTAAAGTTATTGTCCGTCATATCTGCCCTCGACCAATATCGGCCCTCAGGCTTAAGTTATTGTCCGTCATATCGGCCCGAGACTCCAATCGATATTGGTCGAGGGCAGATATGACGGACAATAACGCACCACCCATGTTTTAATGTTTTTATCATATATATATATACGCATTTTCATTGGGATTTTGTCTTTCTTTTTTTTTAAATCAAATAGATCTATATTCAACTGTTACCGAATTAATTTATAAAACAAAAATAGCAAAAATAAATGATCGAAAACAACACATTCATTCATTTTCAATTCGTCCATTCCATTCCTATTTCGATTTCTTAATTTCCCGTTTTTTGTTAGTAGATGTTAGTTGACGTCACTTCGGTAAATGTCATGTCATTGACGGGTTTAACGTCAAATTTATGGCCTCAAAAACAGGTAAAACAAAAAAACAATCGCCAATAATCGTAACGAGCAGGTGATGGTCATTAGCCTGGTCCGATGAACATCACTCCGGTCAGGTGACCGGGTCAATAACGGTCAGGTGACAGGGCCAATATGAATATGCATTTTTGGCCCCGTCACATTACCTAAATTTGGCGTATCGGACCGCATTTATGATAAGGCTCATTTCACGAGAGCTTATTGTAGGGTAATTTTGTTCATATTGCGGGCCAAAAAATGCGTATATATATGATAAAGAGTAATATTCAGATATGTCAAAGTGTCCCTTTAATTACTTAAAACACGATAAATAAAAGATGCTCTCTTTATAACAGGCTAAGAGTCTTTTAGTTATTCTTAAAAAAATATAAATAAATGCTCCCTATCAGCAGATCAGTAGATATTAGATAAACAAATGCTAAATAAATACTCCCTATCAGCAGATCAGTAGATATTAGATAAACAAATGCTAAATAAATGCTCCCTATCAGTAGACATTAGATAAACAAATGCTAAATAAATACTCCCTATCAGTAGACATTAGATAAACAAATGCTAAATAAATGCTCCCTATCAGTAGACATTAGATAAACAAATGCTAAATAAATGCTCCCTATCAGTAGACATTAGATAAACAAATGCTAAATAAATGCTCCCTATCAGTAGACATAAGATAAACAAATGCTAAATAAATGCTCCCTATCAGTAGACATAAGATAAACAAATGCTAAATAAATGCTCCCTATCAGAACACATTAGATAAACAAATTCTAAATAAATGCTCCCTATCAGTAGACATTAGATAAACAAATGCTAAATAAATGCTCCCTATCAGTAGACATTAGATAAACAAATTCTAAATAAATGCTCCCTATCAGTAGACATAAGATAAACAAATTCTAAATAAATGCTCCCTATCAGTAGACATTAGATAAACAAATTCTAAATAAATGCTCCCTATCAGTAGACATTAGATAAACAAATTATAAATAAATGCTCCCTATCAGTAGACATTAGATAAACAAATGCTAAATAAATGCTCCCTATCAGTAGACATAAGATAAACAAATGCTAAATAAATGCTCCCTATCAGAACACATTATATAAACAAATTCTAAATAAATGCTCCCTATCAGTAGACATTAGATAAACAAATGCTAAATAAATGCTCCCTATCAGTAGACATTAGATAAACAAATTCTAAATAAATGCTCCCTATCAGTAGACATAAGATAAACAAATTCTAAATAAATGCTCCCTATCAGTAGACATTAGATAAACAAATTCTAAATAAATGCTCCCTATCAGTAGACATTAGATAAACAAATGCTAAATAAATGCTCCCTATCAGTAGACATAAGATAAACAAATGCTAAATAAATGCTCCCTATCAGAACACATTAGATAAACAAATTCTAAATAAATGCTCCCTATCAGTAGACATTAGATAAACAAATGCTAAATAAATGCTCCCTATCAGTAGACATTAGATAAACAAATTCTAAATAAATGCTCCCTATCAGTAGACATAAGATAAACAAATTCTAAATAAATGCTCCCTATCAGTAGACATTAGATAAACAAATTCTAAATAAATGCTCCCTATCAGTAGACATAAGATAAACAAATGCTAAATAAATGCTCCCTATCAGAACACATTAGATAAACAAATTCTAAATAAATGCTCCCTATCAGTAGACATTAGATAAACAAATGCTAAATAAATGCTCCCTATCAGTAGACATTAGATAAACAAATTCTAAATAAATGCTCCCTATCAGTAGACATAAGATAAACAAATTCTAAATAAATGCTCCCTATCAGTAGACATTAGATAAACAAATGCTAAATAAATGCTCCCTATCAGTAGACATAAGATAAACAAATGCTAAATAAATGCTCCCTATCAGAACACATTAGATAAACAAATTCTAAATAAATGCTCCCTATCAGTAGACATTAGATAAACAAATGCTAAATAAATGCTCCCTATCAGTAGACATTAGATAAACAAATTCTAAATAAATGCTCCCTATCAGTAGACATAAGATAAACAAATTCTAAATAAATGCTCCCTATCAGTAGACATTAGATAAACAAATTCTAAATAAATGCTCCCTATCAGTAGACATAAGATAAACAAATTCTAAATAAATGCTCCCTATCAGTAGACATTAGATAAACAAATGCTAAATAAATGCTCCCTATCAGTAGACATAAGATAAACAAATGCTAAATAAATGCTCCCTATCAGAACACATTAGATAAACAAATTCTAAATAAATGCTCCCTATCAGTAGACATTAGATAAACAAATGCTAAATAAATGCTCCCTATCAGTAGACATTAGATAAACAAATTCTAAATAAATGCTCCCTATCAGTAGACATTAGATAAACAAATGCTAAATAAATGCTCCCTATCAGTAGACATAAGATAAACAAATGCTAAATAAATGCTCCCTATCAGAACACATTAGATAAACAAATTCTAAATAAATGCTCCCTATCAGTAGACATAAGATAAACAAATTCTAAATAAATGCTCCCTATCAGTAGACATTAGATAAACAAATGCTAAATAAATGCTCCCTATCAGTAGACATAAGATAAACAAATGCTAAATAAATGCTCCCTATCAGAACACATTAGATAAACAAATTCTAAATAAATGCTCCCTATCAGTAGACATTAGATAAACAAATGCTAAATAAATGCTCCCTATCAGTAGACATTAGATAAACAAATTCTAAATAAATGCTCCCTATCAGTAGACATAAGATAAACAAATGCTAAATAAATGCTCCCTATCAGAACACATTAGATAAACAACTTACCAATGAGTGAATGAATCAGTGATGATGGAAATACAATGGAGGTCGGAGTCCATTTTATTTAACACTTTTATGTGTCTGCTGACTTTCCATGTTTACTGAGTTTATTAAACAAATATTTCTTGCTGCAAACGCAAACAACATTATATATATTGTTATACCCATGTTTTTGAAGAAAATAAAAGGGTATATTAAAATCGGCTCCGTTCGTTCGTCCGTCCGTCCGTTACCGTATCTACTCCTAAACCTCTGAACGGAATTGAACCAAACTTAAGGTATGACCACCATATGATGATGGTGTGCAAGAGCAACATTATTTTTGGCTCCACACCCAGGGCCCTCAGGTGCGTTCAAAAGGTCAAATACACCAAAAAAATCAATTACACTGTCATTTTACCAGATTTTTGCACATTACTTGGTGTTTACAATGGTCTATGAAAGATAAACAAAATATCAAACTTGTTATTTCGAACTCGGACGTCTGCCCGTAAGTTGTGGCGGGTGGGGGTGTGGATATTTTGGTGGTGTAATTTATTTTTTTGGGGGGTGGGGGGGGGGGGGGGGGGTTGTTGTTGTAATTATGTCTCAAATGAAACATTATGATGATGAGATCACACTGTACACATTTGTTTCCTCCCACGTTATCAGTTGTGCCTGTGGGAACGAAATCAAATACACTAATAATTCAATTACAGTGTCATTTGTCCATACCTTTGCACATTAGTTGGTATAATAGTCGTCTATGAAAGAGCATGTCAAATGATTTATTATTTAAAACTCTGACGTCTTCCCTGGGGTTGGAGGGTGTGGGTGGTGGAGAGAGGGTAACAGGCGGTCTTTTTTAATTACGTCTCAAACGGACATTTTGATGAAGGGATTACAGTGTATAATAACATGTTTTTTCTCCTGTATGTGGTGGTGGGTGGGTGGGTGGGGTTGGAGGGTGGATGTTGTCAACTGTGAAATAATTATCAAAATCGGATAAGAAAAGAAGTTATGATCATTTGAAGGTTCTTTTGAAAGGGATATGGGAGCCGCGAGTTGAGAACTATGACATCACAGTTCTAAATTACATATACTTGTATGGAATATCTGTTAATTGATTCATAGGGGTACGGGGAATCACAGAAAGGTATGAAAATACGTATACTAAAGTGTTATAATTTAATGGCCAGTAAAGAATGTTGCATTTATGAAGTGATTTTCTTTGCTTTTAATGATATTTGCCAAAATGCCATATACGGTAAATTAGAACTATGACGTCATATTTCTCAAATTGGCGTCTCCAATATCCGTTTTAGAACAACCTTTAAATGGTCATATCTTCTTTGTTTATTATCTGATTTTGATAATACACCTGATTTACACCTTTTTACAAGTTTTTCAGAACTCAAAATAATCAATACATTTTCTTTGTCACTACTTAAACTTTTTATTAAATATACAAATTATGCATATATACAATGACAACAAATAAAAACCAAGAACGGAAGCATAATAATAATTAAGTTTCTCTCCTTATATTGTTTCGTTTCTTATATTGTAGCGTATTCGTGACCGAGGGGTTAACGACGTTACGTTGTAAAACCTGCTCGCCGCTGCGCGTTCGAATCCCACTAGGAGCTCAGCTTGTAAGTGGGTCAGTGTCGATTCTTACGGATGGCTGGATGTATACAGTTCTGGTTTTACCCAGGAAATGTGGGTTTTCTACCTTCACCAAAAAATAAAATCGACCGTCATATTGTTCTCAAAAAGTGCAGAGGGTCTTCAGGATTCCTTAAATGTTTTATCAGAATATTGTGATAGATGGAAATTGACAGTGAATTTAGATAAAACTAAGGTAATGATTTTCAAAAGGGGAGGAAGACTGACTCAAAACTTGCATTTTCATTATAAAGATGGTGAACTGGAAATAGTAAATAAATTTAAGTATTTAGGGGTGCTTTTCACCTCGGGTGCCTCATATAACGAAAATGAAAAAATGTTAGCTGGTCAAGCCTTAAAAGCTATTTTTAAAATGAATACATATTTGTATAAATTTACCGATTTGCCTCCTAAACATACTCTTGATCTTTTTGATAAGTTGATTTTGCCCATTCTTAATTATTCATCAGAAGTTTGGGGATTTAATAAAGGTTTGCAAATAGAAAGGACTTATTTAAGCTTTTGTAAACGATTATTAGGGGTTAAGATATCGGCTCAAAATAGTTTTGTGTACGGAGACATAGGTAGATATAGCCTAGATACTTATCGGTCGTATAATATTGTAAAGTATTGGCTGAAAATTGTTACCAGCTCAGAAACAAAATTTATTAATCACGTGTATAGAAGCCTTAAACTCGGTGCAGAGACTAATCCAAGAAAAACAAATTGGGTTTCTCAAGTAAAGTTACTATTGTCTAAATTAGGGTTCTACGAGGTCTGGCTTGCTCAAGGGGTAGGCGATATACAGTTATTTCTTAAGCAGATGAAACTAAAAATTAAACATGTATGGCTGCAGAATTTTAACGGTGGTTTACAAGACTCAAGCAGAGCTTTATTATATAGAAATATAGTTGATTTTGGTTTCAATAAATACTTAGATGTAGTAGACATACGCAAATACAGAATGGCCCTGTCTCGTTTAAGAATTTCTTCGCATAGGCTAGCAGTAAAATCTGGAAGATGGCGAAAACCCATCTGTGTACCATTTGATGAACGAAAATGCACATTTTGTCAAGTCTTAGAAGACGAGTACCATTTTGTCATCGAATGTCAAGCTTATCAGGAGTTACGTACTAAATATATTAAAAAATATTATTGGGAACATCCAATTTGTTTTACATTTTTGAAATTAATAAAAAGTGGAAACGCTACTGAGATAAGAAATCTAGCAATCTATGTATACAAAGCATTTGAAAAACGATACGCGATGCTTAGAGTGTAAATTTTGAATAGGTTAGGTAGAGATTATTAAACAATATTTGTTATATGATATATGTTGAACATATATGCCTGTCACGCCGTCTCTTCCTGGCACAAGTGCGTGCAAGTTTGTTTTTTTATCTCAAACACTAACACAAATTTAACTTTCAGTGAGATATAACGCATTTGTTATTATAACTATGTACCTGAATAGACTGTTATTTATATATATCATGATATGTACTTTGTATGCCATCTTACCATGCCACAATTGTATCATAAATATAATTATTGATGCTATGCTCATGACTCTTGTTAGGGTTATTGCATAATAAAGAATCTTCTTCTTCTTCTTCTATAATTTTACATGTAATGAAAATGACGTAAAACACCAGACAAACAAACAAATCCTTATAGTTGATGAATTAAATTAAAAATGTGATTATTAAATCTTTATTATAACAATGCGCTACAAAAGACGTTTGAAACGTGTGATGCAAACGCTATAACAATATTGAGTGTTTGGCTACCATATTAGACATTCATTATTCAGTATGCATGTCTTAATAGGGTAATAATGCAACACAATAACACGGTGTCTGAAAAGTATCTATTCATAGAATTGCATACTAATTACCAAAGATATAATTACAACGTAACAATAGTCTTCTGAACAAAAGCCGTTTTCTCATGCTTAATTGGTATTACAACCCCGAGGTCAAAACGTGACTGTATCGGAACAAAGACATTATTGTATTGACATTTTAAATCAACCAATTTGCTTTTGAAAAGATGTATTCAGTAGCGTTATTTAACCTGAACAATCGCCGAATCGGTATTTTAAAAAGTGTTTTTGATCGTGCTAAACCGCTCGATAAGACTAAGGTAAATGGCTTGTTAGGTACATGCTTAATGTGATGTTCCACTTGTGCACGTACAATTACAAATAATCATGTAGGCCGGGGACGTTGGGTTGAGATGATTGCATTGGAAGTGAACCGAAACATTTAAACGGGCCTTGAAAAGTAACGAAATTGCCAATTAACGACAGATCCCTTTAATTTATACTGACGGAATATAAAAACGCACCAGTATATTATATGGGTGTTAAATTGGTTTGCTGAAGTAATTTATAACAATATGTGCATGTTTTGAAATTGAAGGATATTATTGAACGATTGCAAACACTGATTGTATCAACATTCCTACACATGGTCTACAGTGTTGCATGTTCAGTTAAAGTCAGACGAGTAGAAAACAAAAGTCACACATCTTAATAATACCGGGTTTATCTAACCGTTGCAATACAATACAAATACAATACAAATTATGTATTGCGATTAAGCCCACCAGCCCATTACACAGTGCAAATTCAAGTACAATGTACTATTCGTGTACACCAGTGCAGTGATTTCTAATCTACTTATATATTCATCAAGTTATTTTTTTAAAAGCATTGTAAGTAAATAATGACAAAACATGAACAGTATTTTCATTTTTGCGTTTAAGTATATTGAACTTATTTATAGTTAGTCTAGACCAAAACTTTTGTGGTAGAATGCGTTCTTTAAGATCCTGCTAACCAGAACATAATAACAGAAAATGCATACTCATTTTCAACACCAATATTACACACTTTACACAGTCGTTCCTCTCGGGGTATTGCTACATGACGACCCTTTTCTATATTAAGATTATGCGAACATCGTTCTTAGGAAATCATCCCGACGTCACGTTAACGCCAGGCAACAATCAGCTAAATGAACAAGTGACGTTATCTTGCTGGAATAACGTGACGTCGTGAAGAATTCCTAGGAACAGTAAAACTGTTGGACATACACTGTACTAATTTGTGAGTGTTTTGTTTTTTACCCGTGTGACTTTAATTAAACACTATACATACATAACTTAAAATATAACATATTATTTGATGTAAGGGTAGTTCTCCTGAATCCGATTAAGAACGAATTTAGACGTGTATACCTCGTAAGAAACATATATATCTATACGTACCTTTTTATTAAGAAGCTCATATAATGTTCGAATTGAGACCTCGACCGATAACAATCTCTACATTTGAATCTCTAAACAAATATTATATCAGGTTTGAGTTTTACTGTTTGTGTGTACAGTTATATAAGTATCTCCTTTTGGTGATTTGATATTCTATTTACAACTTCGCAGACAGTCCATTTCCAATACTTACCACCGACTGCAAACACTTTCCAAATATCCTTCATCTCGTTCTAAGAAATGTTAATATCTCCTTTACTACTAGGTGGAAAACTCTGAAATGTAACACTTGTGCTCTCCAGTGGTTATAGATTTAATTAGTATCGTGAAAAAAGAACAAAACAGAAATATGTGCAAAGGGGCGAGTTTCGGCTCGAATGTGTGTGAATTGTGCTTCTTGTGTAAACTTTCGTAATTTTACAAACACTAACTTGCCTACTTTCCGCTAATATTGACTAAACACGTATTGAAATAACCTTCCTGCATATCTTAACATCCTAGCATATTAAATGTTTGCAATATCAATCAATATGCACAGCTATAAGTAAAAAAAGCACTACCGTTTCGTCATCTCGTCAAAACCGGAACCGATTTGAAACTATATCCGGCTTTGCGATTTCCGGTTATACGGTGTGATGACTGACATACAAACCATATAACAATAGTGACTTGATGTATAGGGAGGCGATAACCGCACAAACAACACTAGTGTGGCAATATATGTAGGACAAATTTAAAGTCAAACATGAAAAGTACCTATGTTTCACTTTTCTCAGCCAGAGGGTGGGTAAAACAAAGGTCAACTGACCAATATAGTTATACGGCAAAAACAAGATATACGGCAAAAACAGTTTTTAAGCCACTACATGTCAATGTTCTAATGACAAAATAAAAGATATCTCGGCATTAAAAGTTGTCTCGAAAATTACAATATTTTTGTTTTTGTGTTCATTTAAATGTGTCGAACTCAATTATTGAGATATATGATCCATATAAAAAGTCAATGTTATACCATTATTATTCAATTAGTCATTTGTGTACGAGTATGTATGTTTGGTATATTTGCACCACTGCAGATAAAAACAAAATATAGTAGGCTGGAATTTGCAATTTCTTAATAGAATGCATAATAAGTACAGATATGCTTTAAAGATTTACCCTTGCTTGGAGACACGTCTATACCAACCGTATTAATAGCGCACTCCTGTCATTGGATGCGCTATAAATAATGTATTGAGAATATTTAAATTAGCAAAACAATATCTTTTGAAACACATAAATGAAAGGTGTGCACTAATATAATTCAATATTTTGTTGACTAAAACAAAATAATTAACGGACGGCATTTCAAACATAAATTCATTTGCGCTCGGCACATAAGGACGAACACAGATATTTGAAAGGCTTAAGAAATTAATTTAGTGGATTTTGTTCAGGTAAATATATTTTATTAGTTTGTTTTTGTTAATTGAGAGAGAGAGAGAGAGAGAGAGAGAGAGAGAGAGGGGGGAGATGAATAACGTTTTACTATCGGTTGTGCGAATAAGTTTTTCGGTTACATTAATGTTAATTTTATCTCGTTAAAATTAATTTTAATTGATAGTTTTTAACCTATTACACCTTATGGTCCTTTTTGACTTACAATAAAACCAAAAGTTTGAAAAATTGTAGTTCGTTTTTTATAGCTAGAGTAATGCTTTAATTTCATAAACTGTTTGTATTGTTAAATGTGTTCGTATGAAGAAAGAACATATCATTATTTACTCATTAATAGCTGATCGTTTTGGTAAACGAGTTTAAGTATATAAGACTCCATAGATCACAACAATTGTATCGCTCACTTCCGTTGAAAAATATGTTGAATATCTAGAACGATTTTTTTATTAATAAAAAAATATCTTCGTTCTGCAATCTTGAGAAAATATGACTACATGTACTTCGTTGTGTTCCTTTATATAGTGTTTAATATGTATAAAGTTATAGACGTGTTAAGAAACGACACTATTGGGATAGCGATTGTCAAATAAAAACAATCTAACCTTGTCCATTGATAAATAACACATTTTATGACGACGAATTCAAATGAAATTCCAATTAATGAAAATAATCTTGTATATGTAAGTAGATCACTTATGAGAATTCAACTTTGTGGCTTTAAAGGGAAATATCCCTTAATTCGATGCACGAGGGCGTAAGAGGTGTTGTAACTTATATTTCTTCACATATACATTCTCACTAAAATCAAGTCTGCTACTTTTCTCTCGTGTTTGTTTTCATTGCTTCCGATGCATTTCCTTTTCAGTTTTTATCCACGTTCAGTTGGTCTCTGTTTCATGTGTTATATTAATTGTTGACTTGATTTCCTGTTATACATAGAGGATCTTACATGAGTACTCATTCATTATTGAATTTATTAAACGATAATTCGGGGCTCTTGCCGAGCATTATATCAGTTTTGCTAAAGAGTTTAATATCGAATTTTATTGCATTTTGCCTGTCGCTTTAACACGCGAAACCGACATAAACCGTGGGAATTGGATTATAGACATTATCGATTTTTTTTGACAGCGCGTATTATTACGCGAGGCTTATTTGCATACTTATATAACTAGTTATCGATACATAGTTCCTCCCAGAACAATTATTACCATCCATGTCCGTATCGCAGTTCTGTTCTATGCCTTCTTCGGTCCTATAGTTAGTTTACCATCCCAGTATTGCTTGTTAGCTTGGAAGTGTTTCATTAGAGTTTGACCTTGGTTTTAGTGTTTAATGTTTCATTTGGATAGCCATTGACTCGGTTAAAGTACCCTTCGGCTTCAGTAAAAATGAGTTTCTGTATATATCTAGTAACACGTATCATTGTATCCTAACATCAGGTCATATTATGTAAATATCACATCCTCTTGAGGGTGCCAGTGGATATTATCAACCCGAGATATGAGGCGATAGCCGAGGTCGACATTATTATTTCGAGGGTTGGCACCCTCAAGAGGATGTGATATTTATTTTATTATACCGAGCAAATACTCCTGTTGGAAATCGCATTAATAAGACTTTTGTACATATTTATCATAGCAAAAACAAAAACAATAGTGTTGTTGTTGAAAAAATCTATTTTTAGAAATGAGCTTTTCAAAAAGCTAGCGGGATGATATTTTGCGCTATCACCCGCTAAGACGCGTTGAGGGTGATGGCGCGAAATATCAACCCGGCAGGGTTGGAGCGTTGATGATGATTTCTAAGGTTTAAAGTCCCTCTACCATATGAGCCCCCGGGAAGAATCCCCCGTTGACTCGGCATTATGTCTGGAGTATTGCGTGAGTGATTGTGTGTAGTGCTATGTATCTATCCACAGTCTACTTGAAGCAGATATAGTGCTGCCACACTGGAATATCACGCCGTAGTACATGATACCCCACCCAGACACATTATTCTGACACCGGGTTGACCAGACGTAGTACTACCCATTATTTGCTTGTCAGGCATAGGTTACAAGTAACAACTCCATTTTTAAAGTCTTTAGTATGACGCGATCAGGGGACTCGAACCCACGACCTCCCGAATGCAAGGCAGACAATCTAACCACTACACCACAATGCTTCGGTTGGAGCGTTTACAGTGTTGTATATTAATATATATTTATTAAACATCCAGGAACAAGTGTTCTATATATTAAAAGAGAAAAATGCATGTTGTAATAGACAAGTTTTGAACCCACGTGTAATACATACTTAGATGTATTTTTATATGTCTGTTATCTCCGATTTAATTATGTTCCTCAAGAATTGATTTAAAATTACAGAAAAATTAAACATGGCTACAGAAAATGATCAAAGTTTCGGCCTTTCTGAAGAAGAACAAAACTCGATAAAAAAGATTGTCATGAAAAAGGGTATAGCAGGAGTAAAACAACACATCGATGAATGGAACACTATCCCCTTAAACGTTGCCGTCACAGGAAACTCTGGAGCAGGAAAGTCTAGTTTCATAAATGCCATTAGAGGTCTGACAGCGGATGATGATGGGGCTGCAGCTGTAGGTGTTGTGGAAACAACAACAGAGCCCAAACCGTTTCGTGATCCCAATAATGAAAATCTTATTTTCTGGGATTTGCCCGGAGTCGGCACACCACATTTCCAGCAGAAAACTTACTTAGAACAAGTAAACTTTCATATGTATGACTTCTTCCTTATTATGTGCTGTAGAAGATTTACGGAAAATGATATGTGGCTTGCTGAGCAGATCCAGTCCCAAGGAAAGAAATTTTTCTTCATTCGAACACACATTGATGTCGAACTTGAAAATGATAAACTTTCGCATCCATTCACGCACAAGAAAGAAGAAGTACTCAAAATAATTCGTCTTGACTGCCGGGAACATCTCAAAGCATGTACACATAAGCATGTAGACGGCATCTTTTTGATTGACAACTATAACACTAACAGCTTTGATTTCGGAAAACTGTGTGAACGTTTAATAACCGATTCGCCAGCACTTAAACGAGAAGCAATCACATTGTCGCTGTCGGTACTTACAACGGAAGTTATAGAACAAAAAAGAAGGATCCTGTACAAACGAATATGGAAGATATCAGTTATTTCAGCTATTGGTGGGGCTATGCCTATCCCTGGCATAAGCGGAGTCATTGACGGGACACTATTACTCGAAGAAGCATTATTTTACAGGGAACAACTTCATCTGAATGAAAATTGTCTTGCGAACCAGGCAGAGACATTAACACAACCATTAGAGATTTTCAAAAAAACGATTGGATTGATTAGTACAGCAATGCCTACAGTAACAAGTATAGCAAAAATGTGTGGTGTATGCGCGGTGTCAGAAGGGGTCGAGAATGTGGCCAAATTTGGAGTACCAATTCTAGGGAGCGTCATCTCGGGAAGTGTATCATATGGTGCAACTGTGTATTGTCTACGAGATTTACTCCATACGATGGTTAAAGATGCTCTCAAAATACAGAAAGAAATGGCAAATCGATCCATATAGATGTATATTCATGCGGACAATCACGTACACCACATCCATGATAAATTAATACCTTTATTAGGTTTAATCGCTTGCCGCCAAAAGTGGTTATGCACGATACACGTTTCTACGGGATAATCAAGACGCAACGATACAAACAACAACATTCTAGCAATTACATTTTCAAAAAGTTTACGGTCGCAATGAATACAAAGAGGTTTCTAGTGTTATGAATACGTTGCATATATGTTCATGAACACGTCTGAAAAGTAGTTACGTTATTGCACTTGTGTCATTACTGTACTACTCTGACGATCTTCGGCTGTATACACGATTGCAAGGCATATTCCAAAAAAAATTCTAAATTGTGCCTACATCAGTTAAAGATGTATCCTGAATACGAATCAGTATTTAAAAGCTGGCCAGTTCAATAATCCATGTTCGATGACGGTCAATGAAAACGCACCATTAGGTTATATGGATGGTGTTAAATTATATTGCTAAAGTAATTTATAATAATAAGCGCATATTTTGAAATTGAAGGACATTAATTAACCATTGCAAACACTGATTGTCTCAAAGTTTCTAAATATGGTGTATAGTGTTCAATTAAAGTCAGACGGGTAGAAAACAAAGGCACTTATTATTATTATTATAAATAACTTTAGCAATGAAATTTTACACCCATATAAACTACTGGTGCGTATTCATTGACCGTCAGTATATGTTGATTGAGTGTCCCGTGAATACATGCTAAAAACACTGGCCTTGTACGTTTCAGATGTATACGGCAAATTTGTCCAGCCCATCAATGTACGTTTACAACGCCGCCTCTCTGCTTTACTATCCCAACGCATTGTGCAGCAGATAAGATGGAGCACATATGGTTTTGAGCAACCCAGACGTGTCGTGCTTAGTAGTAGTAATATAAACGTATTAAAGGGACCTACGGAAATCTTGATTTGTTTTAAACTATAGGCATCCCATTAGTTTTTTCTACATAAATTGCTGATTTGCTATAATTATTTATAATCAAAGTAAATTACCTTTGCAGTAATTATAGATTGTAATGCACCTGTAAACCGTTTACAGAATTACATAGAGCAGATGAAATGTACACATTGTTTTAGCTTTTATTTAAGATCAAAGTGTTCGCTTTAATATTCGGTAACTACTTCAAGATTGCCGTGTATCCCTTTAACGTCTATTGATTACGGCTGGTTTACTATTCCTTTAGAAAGATTATCGATTGGGGAGGAGCACACTCCTTCAACATGACAACACAGTAAAATATCTCATCCGAATTAAAAGTAATAATAATAGATTTATAGCAGATTGCGAACTCAGAAGTCATGTCAACGGGAGGAATTCTCGATGATCTTCAAACAGAATATCAACAATAATCCTTATAAGTTGCAGATGCATATGTATTACATATTCTGATGTGTTAATGTGAATGGTGGTAGTACTTCATAAAACAAGTGATTTTTTTTTGTTGTTGTTTTCTCCACTTTTTATGAAATGCCGCTGTAGGTCTTCCCTTTGAAATGTCAACAAAGATCAACCACGCACGGAATTGAAGAAAGGGGCGACTCATGGCTGTGGGCTTCGCTTCGCGAAGCTTACCAAAATATAATTGTTTTATTTAATGTTCGGGGCTTCGCTTCGCGAGAAGCTCAATACTTTATAATTATTAGGTTTTCACGAATTACATAAACCTTTACTCCGGACTACAGGTACATAACTAGGCCTAATTGACAGCATAGGCCCGATGTTTTAACTTATCATAGCGGGGTTGGGGTCGAGAGGTGGATTTTTTTATTATGTTAGAAAGCATTAAATAAGTACATTGTCACAGATGTATCTGAAAATACTCCCATCCTCTTCCCCATTGCCATCCCGTTTCATGATCTCTGTCTAACTTTCCTTTCCAAACATTGTAGACCAAAGCAATTAGCGCATGTTCATGCACATGACGTCATGCTTACAATGACAGTTGTTGATGCACCAGTTAGCCCTACTTGACGTCACATGCTGCTTCTCACAAGCAAAAAGCCAGTTTACATTTAATTAACTTGAAAATAGTATTCGCTTATTGATGAAAGTCTGAATCCGCCTACCACAGGGCGTACTGCAAAATCGGAATCTTTTTTATTTCGGAGCTTTGCGCTTTTTTGGAATTTTTTCGGTAATCGCCGCCATTACCGAAAAAGCGATTACTAGTGGACAACTTGTACGCATTGTCCAAAAAATATCAAAAAAGAACTTAGTCAATGGCTATGTACTCGGCAAACAAAACCACGTGACCGTCGATTCATCGGAATGCGGAGTTGTTTTTTTTATCTCCCTTGGATAGGTACCCGGTCCAACAGTTAACAATCTATCGAGACCGGGCACCTGAAACATCACGTGGTAGCTATTTATGTTGAACATGCCACTGTTCAGTTCATCAGATAAAAACATATTATCAATAAAATTACTAGTGAAGCTTTTCATGAGCATTTTAGTAAGCTGAGTGCAAATATTTCAGATGACGATAATGATCTAGATTTACATAATATCAGTTCTAACAATGCAGAATTAAACTCAGATATCACCATAGCTGAAATTAGCAAAGCTATTAGTCAATTGAAAAATAATAAATCGTCCTCAATTTTTGATGACATATTGAATGAATACTTGAAAAACTCTGTGGATGTATTGTTACCTGTGTTTTGTAAACTTTTTAATATTATTCTGGATTCTGGTATTTTTCCAGATGTTTGGAGCAAGGGTGTTATTTTACCTCTTTATAAAAATAAAGGCGATATGAATGACCCAGATAACTATAGGGGTATATATATCCTTAGTTGTTTTGGCAAATTGTTTACATCTGTTCTGAATCAGCGTTTGAATTTATATTTAGAGTCAAATGATGTTTTATGTGAAGAACAAGCTGGAATTAGTAAAGGGTACGGTACAGTCGATCATATTTATGCTCTGAAGATGCTTATTGATTGTTATATTGCTAAACGTAAGAAATTATATTGTTCTTTTATAGATTATAGATTACAGTAAAGCATTCGACTCTATTAATAGATTAGCCTTATGGCAGAAATTGCTAAAACAAAACATAGATGGCAAACTTATTAAAATTATTTACAATATGTATGATAAAGCAAAATCTTGTGTTAAATCAGGTATAGAAATTTCAGAGTTCTTTGTAAGTCAGTCTGGTGTAAGGCAGGGTGAAAATTTATCACCAGTTTTATTTTCTCTCTTTCTCAATAATCTTGTGGATTTCATGTCCCAACATTACAATGCTCTCGATATTTTGTCTGATACTATTCGTGATGTATTTAGCGATGATGATGTTGAGGTTTATTTCAAGCTTTTTCTGCTTCTTTATGCGGATGATACTGTTGTTTTAGCTGAAAGTGCAGAAGATTTGCAGTTAGCATTAAATAGTATGACTGTTTATTATAAAACATAGGGTTTAAAGGTGAACTCGGCGAAAACTAAAATTGTTATATTTTGTAAAAGCAGGAGAGGCTTGAGAGATCCTCTAAATTTTTATTTTGACGATAGTGTGTTGGAAGTTGTTGATAGCTTCTCTTATCTTGGTGTACAATTTGCATTTAATGGCTATTTTGGTCAAACTAAGAAAAGATTAGTGGACCAAGCAAGAAAAGCTATGTATTCCTTAATTAATAAAGCCAGAAAATTGTTGTTACCACTTGATTTGCAACTACATTTGTTTGATGCTATGGTTGTGCCCATACTTTCGTATGGATCAGAGGTCTGGGGTATAGAAGATATAAAATGTATAGACCAATTTCAGTCTAAATACTGTAAATTTATTCTAAACTTGAAACAAACTACACCGAATTGTATGTTGTATGGTGAGCTTGGAATATTTCCGATTTCATTACACATAAGAAGTAGAATACTTAATTACTGGTGTAAACTAATAAATGCTAAAGAAACCAAAATATGCAATTTGCTATATAGAATGGCATATTGTCTTCATAAAAACAACATAATTAAATTTCCATGGATATAATTTGTTGAAAAGTCACTCAACGAACTTGGACTGTCTAATTACTAGTTAGATCAGAAAGTTTATAGCCCAGATTCTTTTAGAAAATTAGTTAAGAGTCGCATAAGAGATCAGTTTGTTCAATCTTGGAATAGAGATATACAAAGCCTAGGTAAATGTTTAAACTATAGAATATATAAGAAGGAGTTTGTTTTTGAGCAGTATTTAATATTTTGCCATTTGGTTTCTCTAATACTTTATGCAAATTCCGTTGCATGAATCATACAATGCCTATAGAAAAGGGAAGACATTTAAACATAGAAAGAAATCTACGCACATGTACACTTTGTAATTCTCATTTGTTGGGTGATGAATTTCTCTATTTATTTATTTGTAAACACTTTGCAAGTGACAGGCAAAAATATATTGGTCAATATTTTTATAAAAGTTCAAGTTCTGTTAAATATGAGCTTTTAATGAATAGTAAAGATAAGAATGCATTATTAAAATTAGCCAGATTTAGTGAACTCATTCTTAAAGCTTGTAAATAACTGGATATAGTTTTGCTCAAAGACTGATAGAAAAAAAAAGTTTCTTTCATCTCAAAACATATAGATAATCACATTGCACATACAAATATAGTTTATGTAATATAACTGTATACACTTATTCTCCATATGCTATGCTTATTAGTTATAAAAAAATAAAAAAATAAAAATAAAAACTAGATAGCATAAATACATTACTAAACATGTAAATTTGGATTCACTCATTATTCATTCTAGTCATTTCACTCATGTACAGATTGATGGTTGGTTGTATGATGGTTATGTGATTGTGTGTATTGTTATGTTAATAGTTATGTTATGTAAATAGTTTTGTTATTGTTCTGTTTTCTGCACAATGTAAATTTGTTATATCAGATGCTCTTAATGAGCCTTGAATAAAATAAAACTTGAACTTGGAAAAAGTTGGATTTAATTTGATAAATAACAAAAGGATTTAAGGAAATATAACTTCGATCAATCGCTAATAGTGTGCAGTGTGGTATAACACCAACAACGTCCCTTGCCAGTGGGTATGACGCTTAAATGCTTGGGTTGTTGTCGTTGGAGGTCGCCGGTACATGTGCACTCTGACGTCGACTCAATGCAGGGAAATGATCAGGGGCGAACAGCTTTTAATTCATCTTTAAAAAAAAAATTCATAAAGGATGTGCCGTTGTGTCTGGTGGCGTGATTCAATAATAAAATATATATAAAATGCGCCAATTTCAATACAGCAATTTCAATACAACGACACGATCGTATGGCCAGTCTTTTCCCCCAAACATTTTTAATCACATGCTCCTCCATATGTCACGTGCTCCTGAGTATGCAGCATCAAAAACCAATACAAAAATCTATTCAAGTAATAATTTCCTTACATACCATCATTCGCTAACAGCAGTTAAAGAATGTCTACATTGTACTAAAAGTAGCATAGGTTTTGTCTTGGGAATAAGTTCATAGTGCCATAAAGAATTGGTGTTTGTGAACAGTTGTTAGTTGATAACAAATGATATACAAGCAAGGTTTTACGCAAGCGTAAAATAGCTCCCGAGAGACAAGAAGTTAACATAATAATATATCAAGTGTTAATACAATATTGAAAAAAAAAAATAGTGTCAGGGAGACATAAACACGCCACGACCGTTTTTTCTTACATTCTTCCAGACTTTTATCATCAGTTCTTCCTACCAAACGTTTTAAATCAATGTCGGCGACCTCGCTTCTTTCTGTTCAAGTACCTTGACATGTCTTACATATTGATTACAATTCACCCTTGTAACACGACGTGCTAGAAGGACTCATCAGCACAGAAATACAATTGTTCGCATGTATTAAAGGGATACGTGTGCGTCAGAGTGTGCATTACAATACATATTAACTGTTCACTGTTACCATGTGTAATTATAAGATTGCGTTATCAAAGTGAAAAATATAAAGGAACTGTTGCTACCATACCATTTGCAATAATGAAAACCATAATAATTGGAAAAAAAAATTCGTTGCTAATATACATGCTATATTCAGTAGACTGGTTTACGAAAACGTCATTTTAGCAAGTGAAATGGTAACCTGTCAACATTACAAAATGTGTGTTTATACCATTCAAGTTTTTCAGACGAGTTATCTAAGAATTCAAGTTGTAAAGCATGCTTATCGACACTTACATGAGTCACAGTCTGTTAACCATAGACAGATATAAAAGCTATATAAGGGTCAGCTGCCGAGCTGAATAACATTTAAACCGTTGAAGTGAAATAAGGTATTTATTTTCTGAAATAACTTAAGGCATGTCAGCAAAACTGTTTGTATGTCCTATGCTTATCGTTTATGATCTAGAACTGTCATCGAGTTTCTGTAATCAGTTTAATATTGATCTTTAATACTATAAACAGTCTGTTATTTCCAAACTTAAACAACATTTATCGCAAATACGAAAGAAAAAGCAACTAAACTGGACCTTCTAAATACTTTAGTTGATTCAACTGATAGATTGGAATTATAGAGATTATTTCAAACTAATTTCAATTGCTTTATGAATTCTCAACATAAAACTATACTTAAATATTATATTTACGTGTCCAATGATGAAATAATAAATCAACCGAATCGTTTTTATATGTATGGTTTATTTGTATATTTGTTTTTTTTAATAAGATTCAATAGGTATTAAGTAAACATCAGAGCAGTTGTTGATAACATAAAATACTATTAACAGTAACATATTTTTTGTAGAAAAACAATTATTATCAGCCCATAATCGGCACACTGTCAGTATTGTTATGCTTTAAATGTGTTGTATTTTTTTATGTTGAAAATTTATGAATATAAATAAGCAGTTGAATTTCTTTCTTTAATTTTGTGGTATTCAAAAAGAATGATATATAAACTGTCAGTTAATTTATTTAACAAAGAAACCATTTTAAGTATATTTTGGTTTAAAATTATAATTAATGTGTTTTTTTCTATTCTTTCTTTGAGGTGACATATTTTTCGCTTATGCTTAATCGTAATAGTTAGGTTCCTGCTAGATAATGGCACACCTAGTGCATGACCCTCGGGCCATTACGGCACTAGGTGTGCCATTATCGACAAAATGCACACCACGGCCGTGTATTTACCTCTAAGTAATATTCTCGGAAATTCAAATATATATTTCAACATATAATAAAATTACACAAGTAAATATAAACATGAATGTTTTGTATTTTCAGAATGGCCATGGCTACAGCTTTTACATATGTTAGTAAGACTATCAAGCGGAATATTCTGAATGAAGAAAGGGGAAAAACTACATTTGATATTGCCGTTACTGGAAATTCATTAGTTGGAAAGTCAAGTTACGCCATTAGAGGACTAGACCGTTTACTCGTCGATGCACCAGCTTGCACAGAAGTGCCAAGCCCATCATCGTCGTCATTGACAGATGGAGTTATGTTACAAAACGAGACACAAGACTTGAAAAGGTTAGTACGCTTTTAAACCTAAATTTAGTACTGTTTCGACTGTTTTGCAGATAAATGTTGGAGTCGTAAACGCTACTATATTTGTCTTTAGGTATTGTAGGATTACATCCTGTCAAAGTGTGAAGTTTGAAAATACACCAAATTACGCTAAATGCAATACAGGAGGCATATCGAAGGCATGCTGCCGCTCAAACTGTCACGTCCACCATCAACTAAAATCCTCGATCCGAAATCGACGTTCCTGTTTGCCGAATGCTCCCTTCATTTCTGGCAATTACAATGGTATCTGAGGGAAGGGGAACCAATTACATGTATCATTGCGAAATTTAGTTGTATTCTTTCTTGTAAAACCCCGTTTGTGCTTGATTTGAATGTGAATGGCGATCATTAGTAAAGATAGAAACTTCAGGCAAAATGTACACTGTTTTTTTTTGTATTTTTCCCACTTTATTTTGTTAGCTAAAGCAATCGATTTTGAAATGTATTAAATTATTTTTAATGGCTTACATCGGAGTCGGAAAGAAAATATCGGCCATATCAGCAGCTCATAATTACAGCAATTGTTCCTCATGCATACACCATTACTTTAGGGTATACGATGTAATAACTATGTGAAGGTTTCAGGTACAAGGGAGGCCAGAGGGGTGAACATTTTTAATTTTATTTTTAATAACGTTATTTTTGTTGATTTTGTTTTTTCTTCTTTTTGCGTGTCACATATTTTAGCTATTTTTCTTTGTCAGTTGATTAGTGTTATGCCCTGCCTGCACACTTTTGTTGGGTCAAAACATAAATTGGAAAATATGTGGTGGGTATGATGGGAGTGCAAAACATACTCTAGCCACCACCCACTGTCAGATTACTGGGGTATTCCTGCCCTCCCCTTTTTCCTACAGCTATGCATTAATATATACATGGTATGGTCGAAATAATGTCGAGACAATTTACATCAATAAGTGTCAATCTAGAGCGGATTCAGAGTGGCTATGACAATTCACGTATAAAGCGTGCTTTATGTGTTTGCCACCTCTCCCACCCCACCACCACCACCACCACACTATACATACATACATAATTACATTTCAGACTCTATTTGTCTCTACCTTTAGGATGTCCTATTTGTCAAAAGGCGGAGGGTCGATAAACCTTATAACCACACACGCACGCACGCACACACTATGCTTTTATAAACACCAATCGTTCGATTATGCACCGACTTAATAACAGAGTGGAAACTTTCTAAATGCATCAAAGCCAAAATATCACCTGGCACTTTAATTTTTTCTTCTAACTACTCTCTCAAATATTTATTGATTTTGATGAGAATACATTCAAAAGATTCATAATAATAGCAAAAAAAGGATACTACTTATTTGTTTTTTTATTTTCAAAATAATCAATTGTATAACAAGCTGTTTAAAGTTTAAAATATCATCATTCTTGTCTTTTTCCCCTTAAAAACCAAGCAATTGACGTTACGGTGTTGAAACTTGCTTTCAAGCTCATTTTCTGCCTAAAATGTTTAAGTAAGGAAATACCGTTAGAAAGAGAAATAATATTCGTGATGGGTTTTGACATAAATGAAACATATATGAATTAAACTCTTCATGACACGAGTGTTTAAAGTCGGACAGTGAAATGTCCGCATTGGGCCATCCGACATTTAGATACGTTCCACACCTTCCTATCTATTTGTTTTTTAGGTATGTGCCACAGTAATTAGCAAGAACATGTTTACTCATTTGCCATTCAAACTGTAGATGTTGAAAAACGTTTAGCGTAGACAATTGTTACCTTAAGAGTTGACATGAAAAGTTGTTACCTTCAGCGCTAGCGTTGTTACCTTTAGCGGAAGAGGTTATTGTTGCATTCTGCGCTAGCGTTGTAACCTTTAGCGGAAGATGTTACTGTTACCTTCAGCGCTAGCGTTGTTACCTTAAGCGGAAGAGGTTACTGTTACCTTCAGCGCTAGTATTGTTACCTTTAGCGGAGGATGTTACTGTTACTTTCAGCGGTAGCGTTGTTACCTTTAGCGGAAGAGGTTACTGTTACCTTCAGCGCTAGTATTGTTACCTTTAGCGAAAGAGGTTACTGTTACCTTCAGCGCTAGCGTTGTTACCTTTAGCGGAAGAGGTTATTGTTATCTTCAGCGCTAGTATTGTTACCTTTAGCGGAAGATGTTACTGTTACCTTCAGCGCTAGCGTTGTAACTTTAGCGGAAGAGGTTACTGTTACCTTCATCGCTAGTATTGTTACCTTTAGCGGAGGATGTTACTGTTACCTTCAGCGCTAGCGTTGTTACCTTTAGCGGAAGAGGTTACTGTTACCTTCAGCGCTAGTATTGTTACCTTTAGCGTAAGAGGTTACTGTTACCTTCAGCGCTAGCGTTGTTACCTTTAGCGGAAGAGGTTATTGTTATCTTCAGCGCTAGTTTTGTTACCTTTAGCGGAAGAGGTTATTGTTACCTTCAGGGGAGGTTGTTGTCTTTAGCGGAATGACAAGTATTACCTTTAGCGTTGTTACACCGTTGGATAAATTGTAAAACCAACTGGCCTCATACTGCGATAAAATTAAAACTGCAAACAGTGTTGAAGTGCGGACTAATTGCAACAGAAAATGTTTTTACAGCATTTAAAAGTCTAGACATTTAAATTTAACATACTGAAAAACCCTTTCACTTAAAGTTATGAACTTGAAATGAGGCGTAAAATCCTTCTATATTTAAGTTTACTTATAATGGCAATATATATTAGAAATAACACAGCTTTGATCGGGTATTTCACTTTAAATGCATTTATTTATTATAATAAGTGCAAATTTGAACACCGAATATAATTTAATGTCATTTAAACCTTGTTTTGTTTGTTGACAAAAGCGCATGTTGAATTACTTCACCCACCAACATCACAATGGAAATGTCTGCATGTATCAAAAGGTAAAACTACGTCGTATGCATTTTCAAGGAAGAAGAATTTGAAGTACATACTTATATCCCAGCACTGGTGAGATATTAGGGGTTATAAATTAACCCCGTGTGATGCTTGTCGCCATATATTTTCGGCACCTATTATTGCCGCCGTTAATGGCGTAAAAACGGACACCGTTTATATATCGGTATTTTAATGCAAACTGTAACTCTCGCAGCGCAATAACTGTAATTTTCAATTTAAGCTGAGACGACATGTAATTAATATATTACTATCTAAATATAAATGAGAACACTAACTTTGATTGACACAAACTCACGATCTCCTGGGTAACTTATATGTTATACCATTATTCATGATTAAGAGAGACATATGTGTCGTTTACTTTCACGACTGATGTTAATAAAGTATTAATACAACCTTTGCATATATATACACCCCTTTGGTAGAAAGTCTAGATGAGATAACACCAATAGAATCTAGATAAGATAATACCAATAGAATCTAGATGAGATAACACCAATATAATCTAGATGAGATAATACCAATTGAATCTAGATGAGATAACACCAATAGAATCTAGATGAGATAACACCAATAGAATCTAGATGAGATAATACCAATAGAATCTAGATGAGATAATACCAGTTGAATCTAGATGAGATAATACCAATTGAATCTAGATGAGATAATACCAATATAATATAGATGAGATAATACCAGTTGAATCTAGATGAGCTATTAAAAATTGAATACAGATGAGATAACACCAATTGAATCTAGATGAGATAACACCAATTGAATCTAGATGAGATAATACCAATAGAATCTAGATGAGATAATATATAGATGAGATAACACCAATTGAATCTAGATGAGATAATACCAATATAATCTAGATGAGATACCAGTAGAATCTAGATGAGATAATAAAAATAGAATATAGATGAGATAACACCAATTGAATCTAGATGAGATAACACCAATATAATCTAGATGGGATAATATCAATTGAATCTAGATGAGATAAAGCCAAGATGATCTAGATGAGATGACACCAATAGAATCTAGATGAGATGATACCAATTGAGTCTAGATGAGATAATACCAATTGAACCTAGATGAGATAATACCAATTGGATCTAGATGAAATAACCAATTGAATCTAGATGAGATAATACCAATTGAATCTAGATGAGATAACGCCAATTAAATCTCGATGGGATAACACCAATAAAATCTAGATGACATAATACCAATTAAATCTAGATGGGATAATACCAATTGAATCTAGATGAGATAACACCAATTGAATCTAGATGAGATAATACCAATTGAATCTAGATGAGATAATACCCTATTGAATCTAGATGAGATAATATCAATTGAATCTAGATGAGATAATACCAATTGAATCTAGATGAGATAATACCAATTGAATCTAGATGAGATAATTGAATCTAGATGAGATAATACCATTTGAATCTAGATGAGATAATACCAGTTGAATCTAGATGAGATAATACCTATTGAATCTAGATGAGATAATACCAATTGAATCCAGATGGGATAATACCAATTGAATCTAGATGAGATAATACCAATTGAATCTAGATAAGATAATACCAATTGAAAATGTTATTAACTATTACTTTTATGCTTGTGTACAGCAGTCATTGTTATACACACATACAACTTGCTGTGTATGGAAAATGTTGGCATTGATTACTAGAATAAAAATGCCGCTTTTACCCCCAGCTCTCCATGGATAGAACCTTAAAATTGTGTATCATTTGCCACATGCCGTGGTATGAACTACTTCAAAGTATTAATGAATAGTTTCGTGTTTTAATCGCTTGAAATACACAATTAATGAAACAAGCATCGAATACCTTCATTGTGGCTTTCTAGGTTATTGTTTTTTTGTATTATATTTACACGAGCATATTTTTGTTTTACTTATATTGCCTATTGGTGCTGCCTTGTTGGTTAGAGATTAGATCATGGCGGGGATTTCTTTATTTACACTGTCCTGTTTTAATGGGATGACAGTAGGGTAAGTGTGAGGTTTGGTGCACCCTAGAACCGGTTTAAACCCCCAGTGGCCTATTTTGCCACTGACCGTTCCAAGGCGGTAGCCCTATTGTCAACCCTTTTGTGTTTGTGATGTCGTTTGCATTTATTATTGCTTTTGCCTTCTTGTTTGTCTGTTTGCATGTTTGTTTCTGTGTTTTTTGGTTGACTGTCCTCCTTGAATGCTACTTTCCCTGTCCGATCTTTTTATATTTCCTGTAACAAATTACGCCACGCAAAATGTCTATTTGTCAGATAATTTTCCATTCTCATTCCTACGGTGTCCGGTTGGGGCCAGATACAATGTCGCAGTGTCGTGGGCGACAATGCGACGCTCGACAACGCGACATCGCGACATCGCGATACGACAATGCGACATTGCGATACGACAACGCGACATTGCGATACGACATCGCGACATTGCGATACGACATCGCGACAATTATGTTGTGATGTCGTATCGCAATGTCGTGATGTCGTATCACGATGTCGCGATGTCGTATCGCGATGTCGCGTTGTCGGGCGTCGCATTGTCGCGCACGACAACGCGACATTACGAGGCATTATAAGCAAAATGTCGTGCATCGCCGGCGACATCGCGACATTATAACAAAATGTCGTGCGTCGCGATGTCGTGCGTCGTTGGCGACATTACGACAATTGAAAGAATGTCCCATTGTCGTGGGCGACATTACGACAATACAACATAATGTCGCGTTGTTGTGCGCGACAATGCGACGCCCGACAATGCGACAACGCGACATCGCGATACGAAATTGCGACATTGCGATACGACATCACGACATAATTGTCGCGATGTCGTATCGCAATGTCGCGATGTCGTATCGCATTGTCGAGTTGTCGTATCGCAATGTCGCACTGTCGTATCGCGATGTCGCGATGTCGCGTTGTCGGGCGTCGCATTGTCGTCCACGACAATGCGACATTGTATCTGGCCCCAACCGGACACCGTACATTCCTAACAAATAGTCAAAGTATGGAGAATCCTTTGAAGTTGTACGAGACGAATCATGTTGATTGCAACGAGACATAATTTCTCTAAAGAATAAAGGTGTTACTGTATTAGCAAGGCTCCGACATAGAAGCACTTTCAATCACCTAAATCATGCACTTTACACGGACAAAAACATTGACTGCTTACTCGGCTTCATTCACCACCCATGGAAGAACAATCAAGTCTTTGTTGTAAACGTATAACGAGCGGTTCTGTAATCGGTCTTGCATTTACATCGAATGATCTTGAAGGGACTGAGACTATCAGGAGCTTGTTGCTTGTCAGTTTGGATTGCCAGTCGTTTTGAGATTCTCCCTTTGGAGATGCTTCATCCTCATTTCTCTGGATTAAGTCCGCATTCCCTCTCCAAATGTGTGTTTCTTACTAACAAAAATAAGTCTATGGTTTAACCTTTTCAGAGGATACACTCCGATAATCGGGACCGTCCGGTTTACGTCCCCACCCACGACGAGGCTAAGGTAAAGTGTATTGACTAAGAACACACTGACGTCAGTGGTGCCGATGACGATCGAACCCGAGAAAAAACAACACATAGCAGCAATTATAGAGTGATTCAAATCAATAATCCAATTGTTTTCGACTTTGACAATATTATACTGAAAGGAAAAAGAAACGCAGGGTGCGTATTTCCGCTAAAAAAAAGTGCAGTTAGTTAGACAAAGGACACAATTGTGATGTTGTAGACGTTTTAATCACAGTACACGTTGTAACAAGAAATTCATAAATGCTGAAGTTCCTCTTTGAAAAATTGAGACGGTTCAGTACTGTATTTAATGTTAAGTGATTGCAACATTTAAAGCCTAAGTTTGCTCACCTGCTTGAGCCAAATGCGCATTCTGACGATAATGAAACTTTAAAGCTAACCATTGGTGTGTTCAGTGCTGTTTAATATCTTCTTTCTAAAAGGACAGGCCTAATGTCGCCCTGTACCATTCGATTAGCAGTAGCATATTAAACATACAATATATAGCGGAAATACGCACCCTGCGTTTCTTTTTTCCTTTCAGTATATTAACACATGGCTTTGATCGAATGTTGAACGCAGTGCCGGGTTCGAATGTTTGAAAGCAGTGTTGAGTTCGAATGTTGAAAACAGGAGTTGTATTCAAAATGTTTAACGCATCGCTGTGTTCAACTGATTGACGCAGGGTTCTGTTATGAACGCAGGGCCGAGTTCGAATATTGAACGCATGGCTAGGTTCGGATGTTTACAGGGGCGTTCCTGGGGCTAATTTAGGTATACGCATCATCAAGTTTTGGATTCACAAATGTGCCTAACCCCCCTATACCCTTCTGTTTTTATTGCATTTTTCGCATTTTTTGCCTTTTTTATTTGTTTGCTTCTTAATAGCCTGTAATCAGTGCGTATGCCCAGGAACGCCCCTGGTTTAAGGCAGGGCTGGGTTCGAATGTGTTTTTTTAACACGAGGCTATGCTCGAATGTTGAACGCAGGGTTGAGTTCAAATATTGAACGCATGGCTGAGTTTGAATTTCAAACGCAGGGCTTGGTTCGAATGTTGAAATCAGGACTGTGTTCTAATGTTGAACGCAGGGTGGTTGCAAGAATGGGTTCGAATGTTAAATGCAGGGCTGGTTTCGAATGTTGATCGCAGGGTGATTTGAATGTTGCAAGCAGAGCTGGGTTCGAAGATTAACACATGGCTGGATTCGAACGTTGAACGCAGGTCTTAGCTCGAATGTTGAAAGCAAGACTGAGTTCAAATGTGAAAGCAGGCCTAGGTTCGTTTGTTGAACGCAGGGCTATGTTTGAATGTTGAATGAAAGGTTGGTTGCTAAAAGTGTTTTGGGTTAAAAAGTGCTCGTTTAGCGCCGATCGTTGACTGACCGTCTGTCTCGAGTATGCTTTTGATAATATAAATATGTGTGTATTAATGCATGACACTCTACACACGTAGTGCACAGACTGGCCTGGTTGCACAAGTACATTATCATTGCGCTTCCTACTGGACATAGGTATTAACTCACAACCTTAATGGATGTTTTTAAACATGATATTTAATGTTTAAACAGTTTATATTTACCAGAACCTATATGTTTTATAGACCGTACAAACTCTCTCTCACACACACACACGCACGCACGCACAACCATCGTCAATACGGGAACTTTCTGTACTGTTCTCGTAAATCTAAGTCGAAACTAACTTATTATAAACATATATATTGTGTACTTTCAGAATAAATATGGGTACAGGTCCTTCTATTTGTAAAATACCAGAAGACGAACAAGAATCAATTAAGCAGTGTTTTATGAAATACGGAGTTGATGGCATCAAAAACTTGATGGAAAAGCGAATGAATGAATGGAAAACAATTCCATTAAATATTGCCGTCACTGGAAATTCAGGAACGGGAAAGTCAAGTTACATTAACGCCATTAGAGGACTTACGGCGGATGATAAAGGGGCGGCGGCTGTCGGTGTTAATGAAACTACAATTGCACTAACATCGTATCCACATCCGAAAAACACAAACCTAATTGTCTGGGATCTGCCAGGAGTCGGTACAAAGACTTTTACGAGGGAAAACTATTTCGAAAAAGTTGATTTTCACAAATATGATTTTTTCTTCATCCTTTGCAATAAAAGATTTACTGAAAATGATGTATGGTTGGTTGAAACAGTACGAGAGCAAAACAAAACGTTTTATTGCGTTCGTACCTGTATAGACGATGAACTAAGTGGTGCTAGGAAAGCTCATCCTAGAACATTCAATAGAGAAAAAACACTTGAAGAAATGCGTGATTTTCTGGTTCAACAACTGGGATCAAATACTAACGTATTCCTAATCGACAGTTACAATACATCTGAGTATGATTTCGCTCGTCTTACAGATCATTTACTCAACGACACGCCAGCTTTGAAGAAAGACGCAATGATCTTATCATTTTCGACATTGACAGATGAAGTAATATTACAAAAACAATATAGTATCTTGAAAAGGGTTAGTACAATTTCGTTTGTTTGTCAGGTAGCTGGGGGAGTCCTGAACGCGGTAGCTGTGGGAGTCCTGAACGCTTCTATAAATGGTATAGGCTTTTCAGGATTACATTCGGCCAAAGTGGTAGAAAAGCTCGTAATCAAACTAATTGTATCCGAAGCAAACGAATTCCTCGAGCAGTTTGACTTGACAGATGGCGACCTCAAGAAATGTGCAGATTCGCTTAACATTTCTGTACAGGAACTGCGACAACAATGGAATATACACGACTACCAACCAACACTTTTGAAGTCCGACCTGGAACGCATTGTGGAAGAAAAGGAAAATATATTAGTATTTCCTCCAATCTATCTTTCAATCCTCAATCTATCTGAGAATATTGTCGTCAGTGACAATGTTAAACGTCTTTTGAAAGGTTTCACAAGTGTGTTAGACGACATGGTCGAAGATGCTAAGAAAGTTATATGCGAAAGAAGCAAAACGTCTGATTACCTAATACAGTGATTTATCACATGAAACTGCTTGTATTCCGTATAATATACCCATTACGTATTTCCTTATATTAACCATGTGTAATACAAGGCGACCGAAATTTCAAAATTCAAAATTCCAAAATTTCAAAATTCAAAATTCCAAAATTCAAAATTCAAAAAATTCTAAATACAAAATTTCAAAAT
Source organism: Cyrtodaria siliqua (assembly GCA_037043455.1). Lineage (NCBI taxonomy): Eukaryota > Metazoa > Mollusca > Bivalvia > Adapedonta > Hiatellidae > Cyrtodaria > Cyrtodaria siliqua. The sequence continues at coordinate 126,487 of JAWPHD010005181.1, forward strand.
TCAAAATTTCAAAATTTCAATTTCAAAATTCAAAAATCAAAATTTCAAAATTTCAATTTCAAAAATTAAAAATTTCAAAATTTCAAAATTTCAAAATTCAAAAATTCAAAAATTCAAAATTCATGTGATAAAAAGGATCTGACACTCGTAGAGGCTCGCTTAATAACAAATTCCTGAACTCGTTTAATAAAATTTTGTATGAAATGACAACTTATGTCAGATCCTCTATATATTACGGAAAAATACGAAATCCTAAAAACACATTTCACGATTAACATTAAGAAGAAAAGACACCAATCGGAAATTCAACAGAATGAAATTCAAAGAATTTATAAAAAGCAACAACAACAATAAAAAATCTTGAATAACTTACAATTTAAGAATTCAATACCTAGACGGTACAACGTGTTGCATCGTTTCCTACAAAATGGGTGAAAGAAAGGCATAGGAACAGCAATCTGTCTACTATACACACTTACTTGTAGGCACATTTCTAACAGAACACATTTTGTATTGTATTTCGAAAACCCATCTGAATAAATGCTTAGTTGTACGTTATGCGTGTCTTTAAAATTATACGAATAAAGCCATCATAATGTGCTTTGTGTTTATATTCATTGTGCATGTGCTCTAAACTAGGCCTCATGATCCTTCCGATTAAATTATTGCAGATGTTTGTTTTTATATATATATATACAAAAACCCTGATTAGTGTTAATGAAGTGATTTCTTACTTCACTGAAATAGTCTGTCTGGAAAATTTCGATCTAATCAGTAATATTAATTTATATGATGCTTCACGACTCTAATAAAATTTAGTTTTTTAATCGAAGTACAATTTGATTGAATATATGAACAACTTAATAGTATTTACCCAATATGAATTTATATTTATGATTTAGCCACACAAGTCAGGCGTGTCATAAGTGTTACCCACTTGAGTTCATCTTTGACACTTAATTGACATCAGTCTAACCTAAACGTAAGCAAATGTCAACAGGAAATGGGACAGGAGTGGTTAGTCTCTGACTTCAAATCACTTGCCCCTCACCGCAGTGGATTCGATTCCTCATGGTCCTAGGAATAGTTAATTTGAGGAAGCTATCCAGCTGGCTTGCAGAACGTCGGTGGTTCAACGCAAAAAGTGTATACGGGACTGGAAAAGTCGCCAAATGACCTTAGCTGTTGGTGGATGGTGGATTATAAAATCCAATTCAATTCAATTGTTTTAATGTCAACGGTTGTCTTGGGAATGTAAACGGAAATAACTTGTCATTGATGATTAACAAAACTACGTCCGCAGCAACAAAAAACAGCCGTTTTGGCTTCACCTCGTATTTATTGATCGTTTGCATTAGTTGCAATAGACACTCCGGCAAATTATATGTACACACTGCATGACTAGACATATGTTATTACATTCAATAAATACAACAGTAGATATAAAAGTCGAACAGGAAATGTAGCGTTCAAAGACCCCAGTCAACCAAACCATGGAAATTAGTTTTAAAGCCGCTGGAGATACGTGAGCGAAACGCCAACTGTATATGTAATAGGAACTGATATACTATATTATAAACAAAACACATTCGATAAATCTGGTATAATTACTGGTTTTGTTGTGAAATATGGCAGTTCCGTTATTTTAAAATAGCTTTGTAAAATTTGTCATTTTCGTTAGTTTTAAAGGAACTTCTTGAACTTGGGCTTGGGCATTTTCGTTACTTTAAAGTAATTTCTGGCATTTTGCTTTCAAATAGTCAAATTACCAAATTACATAACTTTAACACAAAGTCAATATAACAAATTTAGCTCATACAATGTGCTTATACTACAATGCCATTTTCGTTGTTTCATCTTTTGATTATTCAAAGGTGATAAGGTGTAAAGACGAAACATTTGATATTGTCGTCTTTTCGTTATTTTGTGTGGTTTTCTGTCATCTTTTCACGCTGTATTTGTCGTCTATTCGATTTGCTGTCTTTTCGATCTGTCGCCTTTTCGTCTGTAAATTTTTCGATCTGTCGTCTTTTCACCTTCAGCTGATATCTGCGTTTGGTCATTGCAGCCATTTGCATGGGAAAAAAGTATCAACATGTATTATTCATGACTTCATCAAGGCAGCAGCAGAATTATTTAATCCTTTGTTGTTAAAATGTGCATGTCACCCGGGAGGCGCTAAGACGAAAGAATGAAAACACGACAACAACAACAAGAAGGTCAATGACCTTGAAGCTCTACTGATAGATTTTTGATAGCTAGATCAGCATTCCTGTGAAGTTTCATAAACATCTGTCAAGTAGTTTCAGAGGAGTAGTCCCTACAAGTTGAAGTTTTATTATATAACTCTAGGTAAACAAAGATGGCCACTGGCAGCCATGTTTAATGTCGAATCAAAATATCACTTACAGTTTTAAGAAGTAGTCGCTACAAACTTGTTTTTAAAAATATATGTTTAGCCGTGGTGGCCATCTTGAATTTCGCGGCCGACCTGAAATTGTGCTAGGATCAACTAGACATCAAGAGCAACATTCCTGTGAAATTTCATGAAAATCCGTCAAGTAGTTTTCAGAGGAGTAGTCGCTACAAATTTTTACTCTATGTAAATAAAGATGGTCACTGGTGCCCATGTTTAATGTCGATTCAAAATAATTTTTGACAAGGATCATACATCATGTCATGCTGATCGTTTTAGAAAAAGTCCGATATCAATATCACTTACAGTTTTCAAGAAGTAGTCGCTACAAACATTTTTTTTTAAATCTGTTTTTAGCCATGGCGGCCATCTTGAATTTCCGGCCTACCTAAAAAAAAATCTGGGATCAATTAGACATCAAGAGCAACATTCCTGTGAAGTTTCATAAAAAAATCGTAAAGTAGTTTCAGAGGAGTAGTCGCTACAAATTTTTACTATATAAATCTATGTAAACAAAGATGTCCGCTAGCGGCCATGTTTAAAGTCGCATCGAAATAAATTTCGACAAGGATCAAGATCATGTCATGCTGATCATTTTAGTAAACGTCCCATATCAATATCACTTACAGTTTTCAAGAAGTAGTCGCTACAAATTTATATATTTAAAATCTATTTTTAGCCGTGGCGGCCATCTTGAATTTCTGGCCAGCCTGAAATTTTTCTAGGATCAACTAGACATCAAGAGCAACATTCCTGTGAAGTTTCATGAACATCCGTCAAGTAGTTTCAGAGGAGTAGTCGCTACAAGTTTTTTACTATTATAACTCTATGTAAACAAGAATGACCACTGGCAGCCATGTTTAACGTCGAATCAAAATAATGTTCGACTAGGATCAACATCATGTCATGCTGATCATTTTAGAAAAAGTCCCATGTCAATATCACTTGTAGTTTTCAAGAAGTAGTCGCTACAAACTTGTATTTTAAAAATATATTTTTAGCTTTGGCGGCCATGATTTCACATCAACATGATTTTTGCTAGGATCAACTAGACTTCATGGACAACATTTCTGTTAAGTTTCATGGATATCCATCCAGTAGTTTGAGAGGAGACGTCGCTACAAATAAAAGTTTACGGACAGACAGACGGACTCGGACGGACGACTGACGCCGCACCACGGCATAAGCTCTAGCTGATCTCTGATCAGTCGAGCTAAAAATGAATGATCGAAAAGATGACAAATACAGCGCGAAAAGAATAAATCGAAAAAATAATACTTTCAAATAATAAATTACAAGCATATTGTGATTATTTTTAGTAAGTTATATTTAAATCGACCGAAATAATCGCACAATGTTAATTATCTATCTATTAGATCTGTTAATATTTCCACTTCAATTAAATTAGATGCGTCTGATTGGTCAATGCATTCCGCCTCGTTCCCTGACAAGAGGCAGATTATGCCAGAGGATTTACAAAGGGTTACGCTGTGAAACTCTGGCTTGGGAGAATGTCTTACACTACAATTGTGGTTTTACAGCGCACACGCAAAAAACGGTTATATGACGCCAACAGAAATGAACATTCCAGACCAACTCTCTATTAACATCTAGGTAACAATATGCAGCTTGGGCCTAGATTTTACCACTCTACCTGGTTAAGCATGGTCCTATTCTTGCGAGAGAACTACACTACAAGGCTGAACATTATGTGATAAATATCACTGTCGAGAATAGTCTAGCAACCCTCCTTGAGTAATCGGTTTCCAATTATTTTTCAGGTCAACCTAATGTGTATTTCGATAGGATCAAGTAGACTGGTACCCAGTACGCAATACATTCTACTGGTCCCCGATATCACACTCATGAGTGCAGGGTTATCTCGAGTATAATGTCTGGTTATAATAAATAACGCTGAACAAAAATATATAATTCGATTTTTTTTATTTCTCCAATATTTAAATATTTACAGTTAGATTTAAATTTAAAAAAGAAATGACATTTAATAAATCATGACACTACACAACTAGAACTATCACTGAAGGTGATGAATACCACCACTTAAATTCTAAGTCAAACTACGGGCCATCATTCTGTAATAAATTAGGCAATCAACAATGGGTGATGTAGAGGGACATAAGGTCATCAGTCGTTATGTGTATATGAAGTCTGGGAACAATCCATTCAAAATGCTTGAGGAATTTAAGTAATTAAAATGTTAGTCGAAGGGACACGGACAACGTGATTCCTATAAAGCCCAACTTCACTTTGTGAAAGAGGGGGTATAATAACTACTTTAAAGGGGCACACGGCAATCTTGAAGTGTTTATAAAGCAGTGAAATTAGCGTCTCCATTTATTTATCCAGTACCGTTCTGACTTTCTTTTTTTTTTGCAACTTCCTTTATACTATTCCTATAACTAATATTAATGATTGAACAAATGTAAGTGATGTAGAAAAAATAACAGGATGCTACGAGTTTTTTAAAAAAATAAAGATTGGCGTGTGTACCTTTAAGATTGACATGCTCTCTTTTAACATTTTCAATGCAGATTTCGCGGCAATATGCATCATACATGTGTCGTTACAAATCATTCACATCTCACACAAACTTCACATCTAGTAAAACTAGTCGTGTACCATATTGCACTGTCTGACTTTTCTTAAAAAATATATTAATTAGTTCCTACATATAGCTGCTATACAACAACTGACTACGTTTACAGATAATCACATGATCTAAAGATTTGTATGTTTGAATGGGATTTTCGCCATTTTTAGTACATGTTAGGCCATATATGAAGGTCAATATTTGTGGTAGAGGCCGACCACTCCATTTTTCCTGGGTAGAACCAGTACTATATACCTCCAGCCATAAGAATCGACACATTCTCACTTGACAAGTCGAGTTCCCAGTGGGATTCAAATCTGCAGCGATGAGAGGCGAGAGAGTTTTAGATACTATCCCGGCCATGGAATTACTAGGAAGATCTAAAGAAAACTTAGGTCAACACATCAAATTCCGTCATATGGGACAATAACCTCAGAGGGAGAGGAGATGATGGATTAAGACTGCCATCAAACATGTCTTCGCCAGGGCTCGAATCCACCATGGCAGTTAATTGAACTGGGTTTTACGGCGCACCAACACATGAAAGGTAATATGGCGCCTAACAGGAATGAACGTGCAGGCTCATCCTCCATTTACATTAAGATAACATATGGAGAATGGGCCTAGAACCTTCTTACCTACAGAACTGCAGAGTTGCTGCAAATTCTATAGTAGACACTCCATTTACAATGGAGCCATGTTTCCACGTTTGCATATGCGGTGTCATGATAAAGACCTTGAATAAGCATGACAAAGTGAATATGAATGGGGGTTCCTACCCCCCACCATGACAGAGGTCTGTCTGCAGCTTTAATCTGAGCTGAGACCGTTTGTACATAGCCGAAACACGTGAACATTGTATAAAAAAACACTCTATTAAACCATTTTAGAATTCTTTTATATTGAGTTTGTTTATTTTGGTTTCAAGAAAGTCATTACTCAATGTATAAAACTAAACAAACTGTTACTAGCTGTAGAAGTCTAGAAGCTATTTGTTAAGCATGGAAGAAATGCCCTCATTCTGGGGGCATCTCTATGTCTGAATTTCCTACAGAAAGGTGCCATCAACAAACTACTAAGACTCCATTTTAAAGGGACACATGGCAATCTTGATTTGTTTAAAACTAACGGCGTCCTGTAAGTTTTGAATATAACTTGCATATTTGCTATCATTTATAATAATTATACAAAGATTAAAGCAAATATTTGTTTACATATTATCAACTTTTGATAATATTTCACCAAACATATATGAGCCGCAACACACAAAAACGTCACTTCGGACGTTTAAACGACAACGTCATAAAGTAACAATTTATGACGTCGGCCGGTAATCAATTAATTACTAATCATTTCTCGTCACATCCGTGTTTTACCTAATTAATATATCATAGGGAATATGTTTTCTTAATATAAATAGTAGATGCTATAGAAAATGGTATTTGCTTATGTTTTTTGTTGTTATTTAATCAACGACGTCGTCCAAGACGCCGACGTCAACGTCGAAATTAATGGTTAATACAATCGTTAATTTGCAATTTGAGATAAAATCTTTTTTAATTAAGATATCACCATCAAATAAAGAGATATTTAAAGAGAAAATCAACGTGTTTCATAAACATCAAAAAATATAAAATGTCAAAATTTTGTCTGAAGGGTCGTTTTCGCGTGTTTCGACTCATATTTTTAAAAATTTGGTAGAATTTTGAAGTAAAAAACAAACTCTCAATGTGTTATTGAATTATATGCGAGCAGTTTTAAAGTCAAAGTGAGGCAGAATTAATAAACTGAGATACTAATTTTAATGCTTGAATATAACTCGAGTTTGCCGCTTGTCCCTTTAATAGATGTAGAAGGACAGAAGTCATTTAAGCATGAAACGCCCCCATTCTGGAGACACCTCTATGTCTGAATTGTTCCTACAGAAAGGTGCGGTCAACAAACGACTACATTTCAAACCTCACTCGGGTCACAATAATACTGGCACTAATATAGGGCAAAATAAAAATACAATTTTTTTTTAAAAACGGTCATATAAAAAATCTGGAATATAAAACAAAACCTATAAAATATGTGAATAGATGATCGGGATGGTATTACATATGTTACTGAGGATTTCTTCATGACATATCCTATATTGATCACATAAATGGCTTTTGGTAGTGTCATAAAGCCATGACATAAAGATCATAATACACTAGTGTAATAACAATGCAAATGAAGGTCAAATCACGGCACGGTCTTCTTTGTTCATGATGGTGTGCAATGGAAATCGCAACTTCCTTGAGTTCCGATAAACAATAGCGAGACAATACCGAAGCTACATACAACAAGAGCTGTCGGAGAACAGCGCAGCTCGACTATTCGATTTTTCAGAGAATAATAAATTTATAGCTAGTATATGCCATCAGAAAACAAGGCTACAACAATGTGGGGTGGGGTTGGGAGCACAACATAACTATGTGTAAGAATTGACCAAAACTACACAGAAATAAAAAATAAAAATAAAAATAAAAATTCGAGTTTTGAGTGGGGTGCGGGGTGGGTATGGGAGTGAGGTGGGGGTGGATGGTGGGGGGAGTGGGGGTGGTGAATGAAGAAACATATATGTGTAAGAATTGACTAAAACAACAAAGAAATATGTAAAAAAAATAAAAAAATTCAAGTGTGGGGGTTGGGTGAGAGGCGGGGGTGGTGGTGGGTGTGGGGCTGGGAGGGGGCAACATATATGTGTAAGAATTGACAAGAGCAACACAGATATATGTAAAAAAAAATAAAAAAATAGTTTCAAGTGGGGGTGGGTTGGGGGGAGCGGGGGGAGAGGCGGGAGTGGGTTGGGGGCGGGTGGTAGGGTGCAACATATATGTGTAAGAATTGATTAAAACAACAAAGAAATATGTAAAAAAAAAAAAAAAGTTTCAAGTCGGGGTGGGGGAGGGGGGGGGGGGGGAGCGGGAGTGAAAGGCGGGTGTGGGTTGGGGGAGGGGGAGAGGGGGCAACATATATGTGTAAGAATTGACTAAAACAACAAAGAAATATGTAAAGAAATAAATTTTAAAAATAAGTTTCAAGTGTGGGGGGAAGGGGGGGAGAGGCGGCGGTCTGGGGGGTGGGGGCGGTTAAGGTTGCAACATATATGTGTAAGAACTGACTAAAACAACACAGAAATATGTAAAAAAAAATAAAAATAAATTAGATTTTCAAGTTGGGGTGGGGCGGGGGCTGAAGGAGCGGGGGTGAGAGGCGGGAGTGGGTTGGGAGTGGGTTGGGAGTGGGGGAGGGGGCAACATATATGTGTCAGAATTGACTAAAGCAACACAGAAATATGTAAAAAAAAAAAATAGTTTCAAGTGGGGGTGGGGTGGGGGGTGGAGCGGGGGTGAGAGGCGGGAGTGGGTTGTGGGGGGGAGGAGGCATATATGTGTAAGAATTGACAACAACAACAAAGAAATATGTAAAAAAAAAAAAAAAAAAAAAAGTCGGGAGGGGGGACGGGGTGAGAGGCGGGGGGGGGGGGGGAAATAGTAAAAAAAAATAATAATAATTAGATTTTCAAGTGGGGGTGGGGTGTGAGGGTGGAGTGGGGGTGGAGCGGGGGTGAGAGGCGGGAGTGGGTTTGGGGTGGGTGGGGGGGGGGGGGGGAGGGCAACATATATGTGTAAGAATTGACTAAAACAACAAAGAAATATGTAAAAAAAATCAAGTCGGGGGGAGGGGGAGGGGGGGGGGGTTGCAACATATATGTGTAAGAATTGACTAAAACAACACAAAAATATGTAAAAAAATAAAGAAATATAAAAAATAAAAAAGGTGTGGAGGGGAGTGGGGGTATTGGGGGGGGGGGGGGGGGGGGAGGAGGGAGCCCATGCCCCAATATGGGTGAAGTAATAAGATGCATAATGCTATGACAAATCCCAAACCAAAATTATATAATGCTTACATGCAAACCTAGATCTGCCTTTATTGCACATTTTATGGGCCATCACAATTTGGGTTCCATGGGAGCCCAGAATTTGCAGAAGACAAAATTACTTATCCAACCCTTTACAACATACTATAAGGAAACCAATTCCAAAATTAAGTTCAGCTAGGACAAGAAATGTAAGAGATATAGACCTGTAAACACAGCTTACACACAAAATTTGATGTGAAACAGACATATTTTAAGGGCTATCTGAATTTGGGTTCCATGGGAGCCCAGGGGTTACGGGAACCAAAATTGCTTATGCAGCCCTTAAGATAATGCTATAAGGAAGCCCATGGCCAAATATGGTTGTGCTAGGGTAAGAATTGTAAGAGACATAGACCTGTAAACACAGCTTACACGCAAAATTTGATGGGAAATAGACATATTTTAAGGGCTATCATAATTTGGGTTCCATGGGAGCCCATGGGTTACAGGAACCAAAATTGTTTATGCAGCCCTCAAGATAATGCTATAAGGAAGCCCATGGCCAAATTTGGTTGTGCTAGGATAAGAAATGTAAGAGATATAGACTTGTAAACACAGCTTACACGCAAACCTTGATGTGGGACGCCGACACCGACGCCAACGCCGACGCCGACGCCGACCCCGTGGTAATTACATAAGCTCTCTTATTCTTCGAATAGTCGAGCTAAAAAGCAGTAACATTAACCCTTAACCCGCTAATCACGTCTATAATAGCCTTTGCGTCCATTTTAAACCAAGATCAGCCTGTGAGACAGGGTTTACAATGTATGACTGCTGATCAGTCATTTTCCACAAAACAACCCTTTGTGACATAAATGGAATGGTCCTTATTCAAAGAAAGAACAGTCCATTATATATATACTGATAAAAATAAGTTCAGCAAGTAAATAAATCCCGTTGACCGGATTCTAGGATATGTGTAGAAGCGGTCATGGGCAATATAACTTACATAATTATCAGTTATATTAAGGGAATAAGTCTTGAAAGAAATATGCGAAAACAAAAGCAACATGTGGTAATCTACATGTTTTACAAAAATTATAATTTTGCTCTTATTTCAATGTAATGAATGGTGTTTATTTCAATGTAAATAGAGGTAATTTCACAAATGGTAAACTTTGGTTCCCTATGGAAATTGTTGTTTGCTTTAGCATTTTTTATGACTTGAGACCTATAACTGTGTTACAGTTATTTTGTAATGTTTAATCTTGCTCTTTACCTTATTTGTATTTTTAAATGTGAAATAGTATGTTTTAGCTAAATGGGAGGTAACTCTGACATTTACAATGGTATATAAAAAGTAAGTGAAAAAGATCAACCTAAGTCATGCTGATGATTTAAAATACTTCACATTATAAAATAACATTACAATTATTTAAGCTAGATGTGCATAAGGGCTTGCTCAACTTTATTTTTTTCAGTATATGTAGCGGGTTAACAAATGTATGCTATGAGGCTTTCTTGGAGTAATGTGATCAATAGAATCTCATACTTGTGCCTGTTTAATATTGAATTCATTCAACTCGTTGGACATAATTGATATTACGTTTGCAGAGCCTTGCATCATAACTCTATCCTACTTGTTTTATTAATTCAGTTTTAAACAGGCACTGATAAAATATCTTCTATTTGTGGCAGTTTCGACCATAAGCAATAGCCATTATCAAACAGCAACTTTCGGGTGAACTGAACTGAATTGGATTTTACGGCACACCAACAAAAGGAAGGTTATATGGCACCAAACAGGAATGAACAATCCAGGCCCACCCACCATTTACATTGAGATAAAATATGCAGAATGGGCCTAGAACCAGCAGAACTGCAGAGTTCCCGCAGATTCTCTTGTAAACACTGTTTTAAGCTGAAGTCATGATCACTGTTTTCTGCCACCAATCAAGTAGCACCTAAAACTGGTCCGAAACTATTACAGGTGAAATATTTAGGATATGTCATGGAGAAAACCTCGTTTTAATATCTATAAAATCTGGCTGTTGTGTGTGTTTCAATATTTTGATAAATAACTCTTAAAAAACAAACTTGAAAAGGTAGTCAAAAATCAACATGCATTAATTCATAAGGTTTGTTAATAACACATAAAATACCTTGATCATAACAAGGTACTCTGGCTACACAGTATACAAATTATTTTCTGTCTTTCAAATTCATTCTCCTGAGGTTACTGTTTATGTTAATGGGGGTACATCCAGATTTTCATGGGGATCTTGGGGTAGGACTTGCAAAGTGCACAACATAACAATTAAGCCTACAACTGACTCGTTATTCACAAAGAGCTCATTCTCCACAGTAATGTGTGCTAACCCATGGTATGCACCAAGGTTTATTCAAGCATGTATGCCAGATTTCGTTCTCCACAGTAATGTGTGCTAACCCATGTTATGCACCAAGGTTTATTCAAGCATGTACGCCAGATTTCATTCTCCACATTAATGTGTGCTAACCCATGTTATGCACCAAGGTTTATTCAAGCATGTATGCCAGATTTCATTCTCCACAGTGATGTGTGCTAACCCATGTTATGCACCAAGGTTTATTCAAGCATGTATGCCAGATTTCATTCTCCACAGTGATGTGTGCTAACCCATGTTATGCACCAAGGTTTATTCAAGCATGTATGTCAGATTTCATTCTCCACAGTGATGTGTGCTAACCCATGTTATGCACCAAGGTTTATTCAAGCATGTATGTCAGATTTCATTCTCCACAGTGATGTGTGCTAACCATGTTATGCACCAAGGTTTATTCAAGCATGTATGCCATATTTCATTCAAAACTCTATGGTGAACTCAAAGACTTCAACAACATGCAGGGGTAGAATTTAACTTTTGTTGGCGAGTGCAAATACAGTACAGCTCAAGCGAAACCCACACTTTACTCGATTCGCCGAGTTTGGTCTTATCGAGTTCCGCGCGTATCTACGCGGAGTCGGTGAATTCACGCGGCGAAAGTATGCCATTGTCGAGTCACTCACACTCAGAGTTACTCCGCGTAGAATCCAATTTATTATTGGGGAAAAATCTGAATTTTCCAACTTGTCCGATGTCACACTTGAAAAAGCAATCAATCGCCAGAAAAAGTACAAACAATGAGATGCCGAGTGCATCTTTTATGTGCAAAGTTGTCACAACTGATTTATACAATGAATAAATTTCGAAACAAATACGTATATCAAACTTTTAATGCATTTAACCACAAGTTTTGTTCGTTTTTGTTGTCCGAAAGTCACAGCTTTCCTACAGACATAAATACCCATAATCCTTGGCCATGTATATATCTTTTAACTAATAACGGGTTTATGACCTGGAATTCTTTACCATTTTTTCTGATTATTTCTGACTAAAGAACCCATCGATGTAATAATAAACATCAGAATAGCAAAATTTGTTACAAAGAAAGACTAATTAAAAACATAATTATAATTTCCAGTATAATAATTACTAACTGAATGTTATGTTCAGTCGCCGCGAAGCCAGTAATAGGAACCGCCATATAACTGACGTGACCTAGTATACATAATCCGGGCATTCAAATTTTAACACATCCGCTTTTCCAAAACAAAACAAAAGTCTTCTGCTTCGATTTTTTCTAAAGTTATTGAATAATTATGCATTAAATTGACTGCAATTAGAAAAAGTTGCACCTTTTACCTGTGCAGTTTCGACTCGGCGAACTCCAAGTTTGTCTATGTGGAGTATCATGGCATACTTTCGTGGCGTACTTACGCCGAGAAGCTTTTCCGACTCCGCGTAGGTTTATCATCGAAACTCTGAGTAATGACGCAATTTGTAAATTCCTCACTCGGCGTGAAAGAATAAAGTGCGGGTTTCGCGTGAGCTGTACTGTATGTGCAACTCGCAGACGTGCATTTTTACTGGCGTTGCTTCTTCTTTTGGTCAAGGACATTTCTATCCTTACGCTAGTATTTATATTCGATTGCACTGTAGAAGACAACTAACTCCTTTCATTATTTCAGTAATCTATCAATCATGCTGAATTTATACAGAAACATCGTACTCGCAGTTGTTTGCAAGTGCTGAAAAATTTCAACTTGCATTTTGTAAGTTTCCAAGTGCCGAATTTGAGCCCTGACATGATGCTAGAATCATATTCTGATACAATATTTTTATCATGGACTGGAACGTTTTTTAAATATTACCTTTTCTTCTAGAAAATCCGGATGTAACCCCTTTAATGACACTATCCATAGTTATGTTCATTCTATGTATGCAGCATTAGACAAAACTTTTTTTTCAATTAATTTAATTAATTTAAGTTTTAAAGTACAATAATCAAAACAATGACAATCTGAAACAGTGTGATGTTAAAAGTACAGTTCAATAAAAAGTACACAAACATTTAACATTTATATCAAGTCATATTTAAGGTCACTCTGCTCCAATTTTAGTATATTTGTAAAAATATTGTACAAAAGCTTATATAAAGCAATATCATGTTTATACATTATCCATGAGGCGAAGCATCAATCATTATTTTTATTTGTATAAATTAACAATATTTTTTTCGTTAAAATTCGATGTGAAATCGCAGGCCTAATAATAAACTGTTTATGACATGTAGGTATGTGGTAAAATAGAAGAGCTATGTCCAACAATATTCAAGACATTATAGCTACCTTTATTAACTGAAGACTTTATCGTATTAACATATATTTTATTGTACACACCAACAGCCAAGGTCACATGGCAGCTGTCTGGAGAAAGACCCCAGGTGCTCCTCTGGGAAATTTTTGTGCAAGGGCGGGCAACTGGGTAGAACAACCAACATTCCACAAGCCAGCCGGATATTTTTCTCACATAAAGATTCCTAGGCCCCTGATGGATTGAACCCACAGTGGTGAGGGGCAAGTGATTTCAAGTCGGAGACTCTAACCATTCGGCCACGGACGCCCACTTTATTGTATGAAATCTAGATACAATGAAATACCTTAAAAGGTACAATACTGAGTAGTTTAACTGTTTACCATGTAACCATAGTTACCATGTCATACCTGCCACATTTCAGCTGGCAGAAGAATATGTTGCTTTTGTGGTGGTGTTGAGACCAATAACCCTATTTTTGAGACAAATCTCCCTATTTCTGAGCCCAATTGACTACTGCTGAAACCTATCTCCCTATTAGCGAGATCAATCACTCATTTCGGAGACCAATCACTCATTTTTTAGACCAATCACCCATTTCTGAGACCAATCACCCATTTCTGAGATCAATCACCCATTTCTGAGACCAATCACCCATTTCTGAGATCAATCATTCATTTCTGATACAATACTGAACCAATCACCCATTTTTGAGACTATCACCCCATTTCTGAGACCAACCAGTTAATATGTATGAAAGAGTTAACGTGAACTACACAGTAAATCATGTTGTGTTAAGCTGCCTATATATGAACAATCCTGGTGAAGAAACATTAATCATAATTGATGTGAGGCTTCAACTACTGTCGGTAATTTTGGAGAATAGACACTGCTTTGAGGACATTTTAAATGTTGTACTAATTTTTCACATATTAAATGAACCAATTAATGGCTAAAAAAAGAAGTATGCCAACTAACCCACACTGACAAGTTAATGCTGATTGAATAAAGGGAGATAGTAAAGGGGTAAAATTCTCAAAAAGTTAAAAAAGCTATAAATTTCTCCCCCATTTGTATACCAGTATATAATCACTTTTCAACATGTTGTGAAGCATGTTTTTGTTTTTTTATGTGTATTTTGATATTATTTTCTATATATAAATTGTATAAACATTGTATATAATAATTGTATTATACTGTTCAATTAAAATCATGTTTGTGTAAAATCATGTTGACCAATGACATACTATGTACAAATTGAATACAATTCTGTTCTGTTCTATAAAAAAATGTTCAACTGCTTGGTCTTTATCAACTGCAGTACTTGTATTCATTTATCATTGAAAATTGAATTGTGTTTTATGGTGCACCAACACATGAAAGGTTATATGACGCCTAACAGAAATGAACATGCCAGGCTCATCCTCCATGTACATCGAGATAAAATATGGAAAATGGGCCTAGAACCTTCTCACCTGCAGAACTGCAGAGTTGCTGCAAATTCTATTGTAGACACTCCATTTACGCTGGAGCCACGTTTATTGTTTTTCTGTCACTGCTCTATTGATTTATTATAAATAAAAGCTATATGCACCACAAATCATATATAAAACATGTACAATTTGAATAATTTAGAAAATCTAATTTTTCACGAGATATTTTCCTTTACAGATATCCATATCAGGTTTAACTTTTACTACAACTAGCATGGAAATATTCATGCATTCAAAACAAAAGATTGCCATGTTTCTCTAAGTCATTATGTATGTCAAACATGTCAATTTCACCATGTTCCTCCAAAATCCCCGACAGAACTTTAATGAGGGTGATCAAGTTAGTAAAACAAATCTTCCTTTAGGCCCTATTCACAGACATTTTAGCTGAATTATGCTGCAGAATTATGGAGGTTTTATAGGCACAAAGCTATATCTTCTTCCTATCTTATATAAAGTTACAACTTTTTTGCTTTAACACCTCACCAGACCTTAAATTTATGGTTTAAATACATTACTTGAAAAGAACATTTCTGATAAGTCCTCAACCACATTTCAACATACATATAATCTAACACATTTAAATAGTTATATCTTAATTATAACATTACATAATTTATGGATAAACATCTCCGTTGGGTAGTTTTTACAAAATTTGCGTCTTAAATCCTTCTTTGTATACAAAACCAGAGACATAATAAACCAGATATTCGCAACTCATGCTTTAGAAATTTCACATGTAACAGTATAGAAATTGTCACTTCTTTACTGCAAATGATCTCAAATTAAAGAAAATTATGAACAGTGATATTATTACATTATTTCTGTTTTAAATATAAGAAAAAAAAATTAAGCACGAGATATTGCAGTTGTACCTTGTGTCATACGAGAATATGTGAGATTTGAGTAAGTTCCCAAACTCTACTTCTTAGATCTTTGACAAAATGTAATATGTGTGCTAGTCAATGGTCATGTGACACGGTACCTTTTATCCGATTGGTTAACCACCAGTTGACATGTGACACTGTTCGTTTCATCTGATTGGTTAACCATCAGATTGCATTGCATGCGAGACGGTTCCTTCATAACTCTAGCTGTGTATACAGAACTAAATGTGTGCTTCCTGGAAATGACTTTGGTACGAACAATGAAAATAGATTTGACTTACATGTAAACATGGTAAACACAACTAAACTACAGGCGTGTTTCTCGGGGATTTATACACACTATTACAACCTTTTTAGAAGGTCAATGAGACTTCAGTTCAAACTGACCAATAGTTATTGTTTTTGTGTCATGTGACATTGACATCACTATCATCTGATTGGTCAATGGTCACCTGACACTGTACCTTTCATTTGACTGGGTAACAGTAGGTGTTCATGTGACACGGTGTTCTTTCAATCTGATTGGTTAACCATCACTTGGCGCGAGACACTGTTCCTTACATCTGATTGGTTAACCACAAGCGTTCATGTGACACCATCAGTGTGACAATGTTCCTTTCATTCGAATGATTACAATGTTACGACTCCGACATTATAACATAATGTTCACTAAACATTTAATTTTAACAAATGGTTACCTCCCTTTCATATCACTGACCAATCAAAAGTAAGACATAAATTAATATTCGGTAAAGAATGTCGCTGATCAAACTTTTTACCTTTTCAAATTGATTAGTCATTTCAAATTTAATCTCTCTAATCTGATTGGTCGATCAACTATAAACTCAGTTAACACTGTGATCTGATTGGTCATGTATCACTTGCTTTATAATAAGGCACCTCGTCCACCGGGTAACCATCGTCCATGTAAGCGTAGGTGTGCATCTCCGTAGTTCCATAAGGAGGGGCGCTGGGCTCCGGCCGGTGATAGCCGTATTCCTGTGGTGGGTCATAATCGTCGTGTTTGGTTCCACAAAATACATACCGAAGTTTCTGCGAAAGAGAAACATATTATGCCATTTCAGACTTGTGAAATAAACAAGAAAATCATGTTAAAGGTTGAATTTCTCTTTACAGCAGCCGCGGCAGTTCAGGGGATAAGGCCTTGGGATTTAGAGCTGCAGATCTCTGACCTGGCGGAGGCATGTCTGATGAGAAACTTCATCCTTCTTCTAGTCTCCCTCTGTGGTGCTGTCACTATAATACCTAATGTGTTAACAGGACACATGTATGTTGTTTTACGACATTTTCAACACATGCAAGGTTATATATACTGTAGACCTCCCGCCATCCGTAAGAATCGACACTTCCTCACTTGCAAGTCGAGCTCCCAGCGGGATTCGAAACTGCAGCGATGAGAGGCGAAGGTTTACTACAACGCAACGTCATTAACCATTCGGCCATGAAACCTCCTTTTATTTCTTTTTAAGATTTTGCATTGCAAACCTTCTCGTCTCTACCGCTGCGGGTTCGAATCCCACTGGGAGCTCGACTTGTGAGGAAGTATCGATTCTTATGGATGGCGGGAGGTGTACAGTACTGGTTCTACCCAGGAAAAGTGGGTGGTCTGCCTGAACCACAAAAAATCGACCGTCATACATAACCTAACATGTGTTGAAAATGACATAATACATCATACAAACCAAACCAAACATTTTTTTAATAATATTTAAGGAAAACGCATAGACTTTTTTTTCGTATAGTATAATCTTGTACACATTTCTGAATACCGGTATTGATATTATATTACAATATGTAACTACAGAAACAGATTGCTACATGTACAAGTGTAAAGCTTTATCCCAAAGCTACAATTTCCAGTTGATGAGTTAACTTGATTTATAACATTGTGAAACCAATATAATTATGTAAAACTGACAAAAAAAATACTGTTTAAATCAAGAGATCATAAATTAGCAGCAGTTAATAAACCTACCTAACTAGAGTATGAAATTTCTGATTTGCATAATGTGACAGGGCAATATCCTACACCTCCAAGTAACATTTGTTATCGTAGAAGTTGGGACATCTTCAAGTTATATGAATAAATGTATTCTAAACATATAATTCTCACCATGATCAAGAAACCATACCTTTTGTAAAATCTATAGAAGTCTTGAAGGAATGTCGAGAAAACATCATAATTAGTCTCAGGTTATAGATGACTATTTAATTTCCATCTTTAATAGTACACCAAATACAAGAACAACAGCAACTCTCACTTTGATCACGGAGCCATCCTCCTGTTGACAACTGAATCACGGATGCTGGAATGGCGAGGAACGGGGCGCTAGCTAACACCCAACACACCAGGTCCCACGTGTCCTTTATTATAGTATAACTACAGACATGAATAACAACAACTCTCACCTTGATCAAGGAGCCGTCCTATCATGGCTGCTGGAATGGCGAGAAACGGGGCGCTAGCTAACACCCAACACACCAGGTCCCACGTGTCCTTTATTATAGTATAACTACAGACATGAACAACAACAACAACAACTCTCACCTTGATCACGGAGCCGTCCTCCTGCTGACAACTGTGGATCATGGCTGCTGGAATGGCGAGGAATGGGGCACTAGCTAACACCCAACATACCAAGTCCCATGTGCCCTTAATCTTCACTCCACGATATCCTGGCACGTTGTTCAATTCCGTCACAAAACAATACAGGAATATAGCCTGAAAATGGAAAACAGTGTTATAAACAAAACGACAGACTATGATAATCTGGCTCTATTGTTTATGACACTTGTTTCATCCAAAGGTTACTATCAAGTGGATTGTTTTTGTTCAATAACCAATTCTGAGAAAAAGACGCCGATATATCAATGTCTGTTTCTGTAGGATAAGTCAGAAAAAGTGTATGCTTCAAGGACACATCGTAAAAACTTAGTTGCACTGGTAAAGCATGAACCGTTGATTTCCAAATTCAAAGTTTACCGTGCTAACCCATGGGTCACAACAGATGCAACTATGACCCAAAAACCAACCCCCTATATCAAACTGTTTTTTACATGAAAAGCAAGGCAACAATATCCAAGTTGTCCTGTAAAAAGACAAGGCTCTACTAAAATGCATGGATACTTACAGAAGATGTCACCGTGGCAACTGTGCACCACATGCACATGATAATACGCTCAGCAATGCCAAAATTCTGCTTCGCTGAAAATAAGATACAACATCAAGTATTACACCTTTCATTTTGTACGCGCGAAAGTCCTAAAATGTACAATTGGCTAAATATTGAAATGCATTAATTGTAAACGTTTATGTTAGTGTATGTATGCAGATCCAATTCTTTTTTACTTACTATCAGAATGATAACAATATTACCGAATACCTTCCGACTTTTATGTTCAATAATTTGGCAATGTTTGCACATAAAAACATCCTACAATAAAATATTATCTTTTTACTTCCAACAATTCAGTTATTAAATATATGTTTCAAAACAATTACGTGCAAATTCTCCCAATAACTCCATTATTGAAACATTGTTGTTTTTACATCAACTGTTCTGAAGCTTTTTGATTATTATGTGGGTAAAATAGGGTCATGTGATATGATACAACCAATGGAAGGCTGTGAAATATGTCATGTGATGTAATACAACCAATGAAAGGCTGTAAAATATTTCACATGATGTGATATAATATAAACAATGAACGTCAATGAAATGTGTCATCTGATATGATATAACCAATGAAAATCAGTGAAATGTGTCATGTGATTTGATATAACCAATGAACGTCAGTGAAATGTTATAAAAATATGATGTGGTATGACCAGTGAAAGGCTGTGAAATGTGTCATGTGATGTGATATGACCAATGAAAGGCACTGAAACAGGCCACGTGATGTAATATAACCAATGAAATGCAGAGAAATATGTCACATGATTTAATATAACCGAAAAAATGCAAAGAAACATGTCACGTGATGTGGTATAACCAATGAAAGGCAGTGAAATGTGTCATGTGATGTGATATAACCAATGAAAGACAGTAAAATGTGTCATGTGATGTGATATAACCAATGAAATGCAGTGTTATGTGGTGTGGGTATCATTAATTACACAATGACTTACCATAGAGGATGATAATGGATAGACCATACAGGGCTACTGTGAGGAAATATAGTTTAGAGACGCATTGGTCCATGAGTATAATGTAGTACAGTCCCGCCTGAAATGAACAAAAAAACAAATACGTGGTTTGTTGTACAAGTTAAGTCAGCCCATCATGAAATGTTAAAATAATTATATTTATTTACAACACACTGAGGTAGCAGTGAACTGAAAGAGAGTTTTCAAATAAAATGAGAAAAGAGGTGCTCAAATAAAATGAGGACAGATTGCTTGAAAGAGAAATGAGAAAAGTTTATGCACAAAAGGGAAACAAAAGAGTGCTCAAAGGGTTAACAAAGAAAGAGAGTGCTGTAAAATAGACCTAACAAAAAACTTGTATACTAAGTTACAGTGTCAAGTGGACACCATATTTGGAACAAAGTAGTTAAACCTGCTCAAGAGACAACCTCTATTAGGAGACCACCTCTATTAAGAGAACACCTCTATTAAGAGACTACCTATATTAGGAGATCACCTCTATTATGAGACAACCTCTGTTAAGAGACCACCTCTGTTAGGAGACCACCTCTAGTAAGAGACAACCTCTATTAAGAGACTACCTCTATTCGGAGACCACCTCTACTAGGAGATCACCTTTAAGAGACTACCTCTATTAGGAGACGACCTCTATTAAGAGATCACATATGTTAGGAGATCACCTCTATTATTAGACAATCTCTATTAAGAGACCATCTCTATTAAGAGGCCACCTCTACTAGGAGATCACCTCTATAAGGAGACTACCTCTATTAAGAGACCACCTCTATTATGAGACCACTTCTATTAAGAGACTGCCTCTATTAAAAGACCACCCCTATTAAGAGCCCTCTATTACGAGTCCAGCTCTATTAAGAGACCTCCTCTATTAGTAGACCACTTTTATTAAAAGATCACCTCTATTAGGAGACCCCCTTTATTAAGAGACAACCTCTATTAGGAGACCTCTATTATGGGTCCAGCTCTATTAAGAGACCACCTCTATTAGGAGACCACCTCTATTAAGAAACAACCTCTATTAGGAGACTACCTCTATTTGGAGATTACCTCTATTGAGACCCCCCTTTAAGAGCCCTCTATTATGAGTCCAGCTCTATTAAGAGACCTCCACAATTAAGAGATCACCTATGTTAGGAGATCACCACTATTAGGAGACAATCTCTATTAAGAGACCACCTCTATTAAGAGATCACCTCTACTAGGAGATCACCTCTATTAGGAGACTACCTCTATTAAGAGACCACTTCTATTAAGAGACCACCTCTATTAAGATATCACCTCTATTAAGAGACCACCTCTATTAAGAGACCACTTCTATTAAGAGACCACCTCTATTAAGAGACCACCTTTATTAAGAGACCTATCTATAAAGAGACCACCTCTATTAAGAGATCACCTCTATTAAGAGACCACCTCTATTATGAGACCACTTCTATTAAGAGACCACCTTTATT
Source organism: Cyrtodaria siliqua (assembly GCA_037043455.1). Taxonomy (NCBI): domain Eukaryota; kingdom Metazoa; phylum Mollusca; class Bivalvia; order Adapedonta; family Hiatellidae; genus Cyrtodaria; species Cyrtodaria siliqua. Next base: position 148,102 of record JAWPHD010005181.1, read on the forward strand.
AAGAGACCACCTCTATTAAGAGACCACCTATATTAAGAGATCACCTCTATTAGGATATCACCTAGGATATCACCTCTATTAAGAGATCAATTGCTTTAAGACCACTTTTCAGTTCTCTATTGTATTGTTAAAATGTTTGTTTGAATGGTGTTTTATGTCATTTGCAGCAAACGTTAGGCCTTATATGACGGTCAATTTTTTGAGATAGAGAACAGACAACTCATTTTTTCTGGGTAGATCCAGTACTGCATATCTCCTGCCATCCATAAGAAACAACACTTTATTACTTGTTAAGTCAAGCTCCCAGTGGGATTCAAACCCGCAGCGGTGAGAGGCATGAATGTTTTTGACTATACCAGGCCTAGGTGTTTATATGTTTACCAATTACAAAATACAACATTCATTCAACAATAAACATCTAAACTACTTCACAGCTGATTCAATATCATTTATTTTGTTTGAATGGAGTGAATACGACATATTAAATTGCTTTCTCTCATTAGGTAAGCAAAGTTATATAAAAATGTCTTCAGTTCACGTGATGTGTCACGTGGTCTGAATTCTGGTCATTCAACTTCCAAGTTCTGGACGACAACTGGGAAGCATGTTTAAGCGTTTAGTTAAATTTTATTATTTTAGAATTAGATTCTGTATGGTTTTGATGCATTTGTTATGATTATTTTGTTTGTTTACATGAAATTCGTCGGTCTTTGCAAACATATGTCTAAATTGCTATGTAATAAATACAAATTTAGTAAAATTGTAGATTTTCATTCTTTTCATAAGTTTGCTTGGGTATAATAAGAGAACAATGTCACTTTAAAGCTAAAAGCAAACAACTTATCTCATACCTGCGTTGTATGAAGTATGGCCGCCCCCACGCCCATAGCGATTAATGCGAAACCTGCACAGAAATTTACACAATTTTTTCTATCTTGGAATGTGTCAATCCACTCTGTCAGTCCTTCCACCGTGTTGTCCAGTATGGTGAACATGGCCACTATCTGTAGTCATCAACATAAAAAGTCACACAACATGGGCAAAAGAATATAAGAATCATACATGGGTTTCCATGTAAAATTTCGAAATCTCGCCGGATGGATCAGCAGGGATCAGCAGGGATGAGACTCATTTTCCTTCCATTTTTTTTGTGACTGACCTTAGCCCTAACTCGCTAAGCACGACTATAATAGCCTTTGCGTCCATTGTAAACCCAGATCAGCCTGCGAGTAACTCACATTATTAGAATGGTCTAAATTCAAAGAAATTAATTCAAAGTCCATTATATATATGTAGGTGCTGAAGGGTTAAATTACTAATAATAATACTAATAAGAAGCAATGCGTAAATCTTTATTAAATTCATATTTTTTCTTTCTTTTTTTCACATTTTTATTGCCAGTATTGTTCATTTTAAAGCAAAAAAAAAAGATCGGGAATTCCAACTTAAGGTGTATAATATTTTATCGAAACCCGAGGCTGTGCCGAGGTTCTCACTAAAGCAGTTACACCAAAAGTTGGAATTTCCTATATTTTTTATTGTCTCCTGAACCTTGGAGGAAATAAAGAATCTATGTATCTACTAATATTCAACGCTATGTACATGTATGTTTAAGTTCATTTACAGAATGGTGTCGTACAAACAAATACAGAGGGAAAGCACTCTAAAAGACATACCAGGAACATAAGTCCAGCTATAAATATTGCTAGGTAGTACAACATGGCGTACACAGGGGGCACATCGAGTGTGGCAAAGGCAGCCGCCATTGTGGTGAATACAACATCAAACCCTGTAACAACAGAATCAGGTATTTAGTGTTAGGTAGTTCAACATGGCGTACACAGGGGGCACATCGAGTGTCGCAAAGGCAGCCGCCATTGTGGTGAATACAACATCAAACCCTGCAATAACAGAATCAGGTATTTAGTGTTAGGTAGTTCAACATGGCGTACACAGGGGGCACATCGAGTGTCGCAAAGGCAGCCGCCATTGTGGTGAATACAACATCAAACCCTGCAATAACAGAATCAGGTATTTAGTGTTAGGTAGTTCAACATGGCGTACACAGGGGGCACATCGAGTGTCGCAAAGGCAGCCGCCATTGTGGTGAATACAACATCAAACCCTGCAATAACAAAATCAGGTATTTAGTGTTAGGTAGTTCAACATGGCGTACACAGGGGGCACATCGAGTGTCGCAAAGGCAGCCGCCATTGTGGTGAATACAACATCAAACCCTGCAATAACAGAATCAGGTATTTAGTGTTAGGTAGTTCAACATGGCGTACACAGGGGGCACATCGAGTGTCGCAAAGGCAGCCGCCATTGTGGTGAATACAACATCAAACCCTGTAACAACATAATCAGGTATTTCGTATTTTCGTTACAATACGGCAAACACAAGGGGCACATCGTAAGTTGCGCAATAGAAAAGTCAAAATCCTTGAAGAACTTCAGTTTTACTTGCTTTTATAAGAGTTGTTTCACCTTTCACACTAAACCTGAGGTTTGTGACCACTCATTGCAGTAAGTTACCTATATACAGAGCCATCCTAAAGTGTAAAAGTGTCGAAATCTCTAAAGAACCTCTTTAAAGTCCCATAAAGGTGACCTATTTTTTCCCCCTTCAATAGAGTTGCCTCACCTTTCACACTAAACTTGAGGTCTGTGACCACCTGCTGTAGGTTACCTATATATGGCGCCATTGTGAGCTGAGGCAACTGACATGTAGCTGCGTAAACCAGAATTACCAGCAGCCAGGATCTGTGGGAAATAACATATAAATAATCTGACAATTAATATTAAAGGTTTTCAAATGACTGTTCTGGCCAATTAAACACTAAACAGCTCACACTGTCAGGGCTGTTCTGCTTTTTTACTATTCAGTGACTGTCATATGGACGTATACATGTGTTTGTATTTCTCATTCAATGGAGATGGGTTTTTTCTTAAAAAATTATCACGACTTTAAGAAGTATATGGTCATCTACAGGGATTTATCATGTTTTATATTGCTGACAGGAGCTAATGGTGGCAGTTTAAAGTGATTTATCGAGTATTATATACCTGGTGGGATTTTAAAGTGATGTATCATGTATTATATCAGTGCGAGTAGTAATTGACATAAATTCTTTAAAAATTTATCAATTTGGCCATTCAAATATTAAGGACGAGTAACTCAGAAAGAAATTTTCCTTCCCTGTATATAACTGGTGAGAGTTCCTGTCATGGTAGGTAAAACTTACACATTGCGACTGAGACGTCCGTTGCCAGTCATTTTTCCCATTGTGGGTAGGATTGCTGTCCAGATGGGGAGAGAATTCATCACCAACACAAACCCCGACGTCCAGTCCTGGAGATATATAGTATTCTAATTAAATATATCAGTATTTCTAATCATATCTATTATTCCAGTACCTATGACATTTCCTACGGAGTTTGCCACACTTGAAAAGTTTTGATTTGTACAATAATCGAGGTGGAGCTTAAACAGGAACATAACTAGAGCAAAGTCAGTGGCGTGTCATCGCAAATACCCAGTTTTTGCCCTCACAGCCCTATGGATAGAGGAAGTATTATCCAGCTTAACTTGAGTTGAAGAACTCTTGAAAACTTTTTTGCCCTCTTGAGGTCTTTAATAGTTTGTTTGTTTGTAAGGTGTTTTACGTCATTTTCAACACATGTAATGTTATATATGACGGTCGATTTTTTGTGGTGGAGGCAGACCACCCACTTTTCCGGGGTAGAAATAGTACTGTACACCTCCCGCCATCCGTAAGAATTGACACTTCCTCTTGGGGTTTTAGAGATAGTGAAAGCATTGAAAACATGCGTACCTCAAAGTTCTCTTACAGACCTTGCTTTGATACCAATGCCGGTATTGTCTGATGAGGTTCCATTATTTTACTGTTTGAGCTTAATGTTGTCTAACGGCTCATAAACATATTATAAGTCATTTGACAGCAATCACAAAGAAAGGGGAAGGGTGCGTAGGAATCTGGGAACCTGCCCTATTGTTACAAATAAATAAGATTCCAATATTTCTTAAATGTGCTTGGACTCAAATACGCGAGACTCTCTGGTTGATGTACACATCCAACGAAAAAAGCTAACACACAAGAACACACAAACTCAGTAGCACGTTCGGCTTGAACCCAGGTCATCCGGATTTCAATTCAACCATCCTATCCCCTGGGCCATGCCAGCCCCCTTTTGAGATGTGGCCCCCAAATCACTGTTTCACATACCTGTATCAAAGGTGTGTTCTGGTGAAGTTCGTTGAACTGGTCCATATCTAAGGTGTAGAGATTAAACAGAAATGTATCTGTGCCATTGCTATCCAAGTTGCTATAACCGTAACCAAGGGTAACAAACACCAGCGAAAGAAAGGCTGGACCCAGAACAAACAAAATCTGCAAATAAACAGAAAGACTTTTATTAAAACATGTTTACAGGCAGAATATGTTTATTAAGACGTAAATATGAAACAGTTGCCGAAGCATTCGAAAGCCTCATGGCTCAGGGAATAATGCACTCCAATCAATAATAGAGAATTAAACTTGCCATTTATGCCAAATACAGGCCTACCAAAACGCCTTAACACAAAATCCTGAGATTTTTAAGATTTAAGACTTAAAATGCCCGAAGAACGTTTTAAATGGAAATTGATGCGCGAGACATGATTTTCGCACTATTTTTTTAAAGCACATATTTAAATTATTTATGCAATTAATACAAGCTGATGCATTTTTGTTAGTTATAGAAAATAACAAGAAATCCGCAGATTCACATGTCTTGCCTAATGGGCGGGGGCTGGACTTAAAAAAAAGAGATAAATGATGCTTAAATGAAAGTTAGTAAACATTTTAGTAACTAAATACAATGGAGTTTACAGTTTGTTCGGATGATGTTTAAGTGCATTTGTTTAAAAACAAAATGACATTCTATAAAAAAAAAATCATCAGCTTCAAAAAGTAGGTCAAGGTCATAGATGAAATCCATGCATATAAAAAGACGCACTACCCAAGACACAACTATGTCAAAATGGAATGTTTTGTCTTCCAAAAAGCTATGAACTAGGTTTAAAGCATCTAGTGCATAATTGTAGTTCATGAGAAAGTGATAAAAATGTAACAATTAAAGTTATCTGCCCTTTGCTTGGACGGTGAATGTCACATCCACATTTGCTTTGTCACATTGCAATGTACCACTCAAGATACAACTTTAAGCAAAGTTTGAAAGGTGCATACAATTTGTGAAAAAGTGACCTAAACACAAAAGTTGAAAGTAAAAATTATAAGGTTATCTACCCTTTGCTTGGAGGGTCAAGGTCACATCCACATTTGCTTTGTCACGTTGTGATGTACCGCCCAAGATACAACTATAAACAAAGTTTAAAAGGTCTACCGTAGTGCATACAATCTGTGAAAAAGTGACCTAAACGCAAAAGTTGAAGGTAAAAATTATTAAGTTATCTGCCCTTTGCTTGGAGGGTCAAGGTCACTTCCGCATTTGCTTTGTCACGTTCCAATGTACCACCCAAGATACAACTATAAGCAAAGTTTGAAAGTAGTGCATACAGTTTGTGAAAAAGTGACCTAAACGCAAAAGTTGAACGTAAAAAATATTAAGTTATCTGCCCTTTGCTTGGAGGGTCAAGGTCATTTCCACATTAGCTTTGTCACGTTGCAATGTACCAACCAAGATACAACTATAAGCAAAGTTTGAAAGGTCTAGTGCAATCAGTTTGTGAGAAAAGGACCTAAGCGCAAAACTTGAATGTTGATGCCTTCGCTGCCACCGGAAAAGCAACACATATGACTCTTTTTTTTCTTCGAAAAGGTGAGACAATAAATTAGCATAGTAATTTGATTAGAAATGCTTGGTTTAGTTTCTACAACTGTTTGTTTTATCAAACTGCACTTACTTTTCTACACAGATGTGTTCTAAATGCAAATACAAAGTCAACTCTTATATAAATTATAATCATCGTACACAGCAGCAGCTGTAGAGCTGCTGTAGTCGTACCACACCCAAGTAGTTGGTAGTTTTTCACACTTTCTATTTCAGTTAGATTGACCAATTAAAGAAATCACAGAAACTGCTGCATTATGCATGTCGTTATGCCACTGCAGGAACTAATTATGTCATTAGGTGGTTATTGTATATTCAGTCAGTTCATTACATGGATGAAAGTACAGCTGTTAAATCATGAATATTTTGTTTTGATGGAAAATACGGAGATTGTACACTTAAATCCGGAGATCTGGAGAGCGACTGAAAAATCCAGAGAATTCGGAGATTTGGCAGGCCTGCGAATAAATAATTTCAATATGTCATGTTTAAACTGATATACCAGTATGTTGTATCCCATGAATGCTGCACTTAACATAAAACAGATAGCATGCAGGGCCAAATAGTTTAGGGCTATTACATTAAAACATACCCAGAACCCCATGAAGGCATTTTAATAAACATCTATGGGTGATCCCTATTTTCTGAAATTGTTTAATCTCAATTTTGCATCTATGAGTGGGTATTCAATTAACATGTCGCCAGTTGTCAATCATTTATCCATTTGAACCAATCAAACCAAAACGATACCTCCGACAAACAAGAGCATGTGTCACTATATAATAAAGCATGTGCAACTATGTTATAATATAACCTATTGTCAATATACTCCGACATCAACAATAGGGTGGAGATATCCAAGTACTGGCGACATGTCAGTTTCAAGTGCCTTCCTGGGGCCCCATGTATGCTTTAATGGAATAGCTCTAATTTACAGCAAGGTATTTGGCACTGAAAATAATGGTTTGGTAATGCAAATCAATGATTTGGCATGGAAAATAAATGGAGGGCTTTTTATAGGTGTCCGACGGGCCGAAAACGGACCCGCTCCCAATGGAAAATAGTGTATTTTTTTCCCAATTGTTTTTTCTTGTTTGTTTTTTGTTACATTTATGTTGTACTGATACATCCCTTATGTTATAAACTATTCAGTATAAGTGGTATGTTACTGATGTAATAGTGTTCCTAATTATACCTTTTAGGCTTTTAACTCGCCCTAACTTATAAAATGTTGACGTAAACAAATCTCAGTTGGCCATCTTATCGATAAAAACAATTCCCAATTCAGTCATTTTTACAATAGAAATTTCCCAAATTTACAAGGGTCCTTTTTCCCAAATTACCTGGAAAAAGCACTGAATGGTTTGTGATTGCAAACGAATGGTTTGCCATGGAAAATAAATGTTTTTTGACTGCAAATGAATGGCTCCAAAATTAATCATTATATACTTGTACAATCATGACAACATAGCGTTCATACCCAGCCACAAACTCTCCCGCCAAATGCTATGGCCAAAAATATTAACAACCACACCGCCACCATGGCCAGGGGTAGAATCGACACACCCACATTCTTCAGGGGCTCGGAGAAATGCCACTTGGCAAATCCTTGCACGTCTGAAATATTGCCCGATATTTGTAGATACTCATTGCTGTTAAAAGAAATAACATGTATTTAATTGAGAAAATCGATTTTTGCAGGCTTTTAAAATGGTGAGAACTAAACTGTTTTTTCCATGCAAAGGTGTGTTTAACCACAGACAATAACAAATAGATCGGACACTACAAAAATTATCTAAATTTCACGTGGCACAGTGCGAAAATTTCACAAAATATTTCCAACTTTAAACACACATATCATGAAGAGTTTTATAGATACAAGTTTTATTCATGCCAAATCCCATCGTAAATTAAATTTTCTTTCCACTGATAGTAGTTTGCTTTTTCTTACATTTAGAGCAAAAAAGGAGTTTGACAGAAACCTTGACTATGTCAAAACCTTGATTTCTAAGACAAAAGTGAAAAATGACGACATTTTTAACTTTAAACTTCCTTTTTATACAATTTCTTATTTTGAAAATAAACACTATCATTATTATTATTATCATCCCATTTTGCTATTCACTATGAATCTTGAATGTATTAAGAGTAGAATACTATTATTTAACCCCCGATTTCCTCCCGCTACATAAGAAAACAAATTCAGCTTACTCAAAGAACTGCGCCTCTGGGGCGTACCGCAGATCTCGGGGCTCTGGGTTTATCTTATAAACCGGTCCTAGATTTCTGAAAATATGAAAATGTGTGGTTAGTCAAAAGCTGGTGCCTGATTAGAACAGAAACAAGCATATTTCTGAAAATATGAACTGTGTAGTCACAAGTTGATGCCTGTCTAGCATAGAAATAACAATATTTATGAAAATATGAAATGTGTACTCAAAAGCTGATGCCTGTCTAGCATAGAAATAACAATATTTCTAAAAGATATGAAATGTGTAGTCAAAAGTTGATGCCTGTCTAGCATAGAAATAACAATATTTCTAAAAGATATGAAATGTGTAGTCTAAAGTTGATGCCTGTCTAGCATAGAAATAACAATATTTCTAAAAGATATAAAATGTGTAGTCTAAAGTTGATGCCTGTCTAGCATAGAATTAACAATATTTCTAAAAGATATGAAATGTGTAGCCTATAGTTGATGCATGTTTGGCATACAAATCAGATCTGTAGATATCACTTTTAGTTTTAAAGAAGTAGTCGCTACAAACTTGTTTTTTGAATATTTAATTTTAGCCGTGGCGGCCATCTTTAATTTCCGGCCGCCCTGAAATTTTGCTAGGATCAATTAGACATCAAGAGCAACATTCCTGTGAAGTTTCATGAAAATCCGTTACGTAGATTTAGAGGAGTAGTCGCTACAAGTTTTCATAATATAACTCTATGTAAACAAAGATGGCCGCTGGCGGCCATGTTTAACGTCGCATTAAAATAATTTTCGATAAGGATCAACATCATTCCATATGGATCATTTTAGAAAAAGTCCCATATCAATATCACATATAGTTTTCAAGAAGTACTCGCTACAAACTTGTTTTTTGAAAATCTATTTTTAGCTGTTTTGGCCATCTTGAATTTCCGACCAGCCTGAAATGTTGCTAGGATCATTTAGAAATCAAGAGCAACATTCCTGTGAAGTTTCATGGAAATCCATCGAGTAGTTTCAGAGGAGTAGTCGCTGCAAGTTTTTACTAGATAACTCTATGTAAACAAAGATGGCTGCTTGCAGCCATGTTTAACGTCGAATCAAAACGATTTTCGACAAGGACCAACGTCATGTCATGTTGATCATTTTCTAAAAGTCCCATATCAATATCACTTAGTTTTCAAGAAGAAGTCGATAAAAACTTGTTTTTTAAAAATCTATTTTTAGATTTGGCGGCCATCTTGGATTTCACATCTACATGAATTTTTGCTAGGATCAACTAGACTTCATGGGTAACATTTCTGTAAAGTTTCATGAAAATCCATTCCGTAGTTTCAGAGGAGTAGTCGCTACAAAAAAAAGTTTACGGACGGACAGATGGACTCCGGACACCGCACCACGGCATAAGCTCTGCTGATCTCTGATCAGTAGAGCTAAAAACCCTGTTTTTTAAAATTGTGAGTATCATTACTCTGACATGAACTTAATACAAATACTCTCAACTTTTAAAAATCATGAGTGATATATCTGTCCAGTGGAACAGTTTATTCCATACTTACATGATGAAAATTGTTCCAAGCATTTGTCCAATATTAAGGTCAGCAGTGTTTCTTTTGTTATATCCTCTGTATTGAAGCAGAGTTATACTCCATTAGTTGAAGACGAATAAAAGACCTATCTAGGACTATCAAAGATACCCTGTTTGCAATCCAGGGTATTCTCGAAAAGTTGAAGATAAGACCAGCTCATAGCTCAATCCAGTGCAAAGCAGCATAAAAACCTTAGCCTATATCTTTCATGTTGATACCTTTGCAATGGTGTCTAAAAATGGCTTTATCATGTTTATTTCGACTTATTATAAATATTAAATCACTGACAACCTGAATCAGATTTTTTTTTCAAAATAGTGGTTTGTATATATATGTTTACATAATAAACCAGCCATCCAGTAGTTAACACCTTCCTATTGACAGAAAACACGAATTTCTGAAATAGCCTAAAGGGAGGAATTACCTTGGCTTGGATCCGCTGTTTATTGTGTGTGTAAAATCAGTCTGGGCTCTTCATTTGCCTTCGCCAGTCGCCATAGGCGAAATCAAATTGCAAATGGCGAAACTTTTGTCAAGTGATTTCGCCAATTTGGCTAAAGTCATTTTAACCCATGTAAACTGACGGCTGGTATTGGCGAAATTGGCGAAAGTAACGGAAGGAACAAGTTCGTGGGCGCGGCCATGTTTTCCTGAAAAATCCTTGACGGGTTCTCGGTGTTTACAGAAGAGCTAAAATCTATAGACTGTGTTACGACAATTGCGCTTTATATTACACACGGCTTATTTTACATAGCGACGTCTAACTGCAACTCACTTGGTGTGCCTACACTGGAGGAAAATTGTAAACCCAACAAGAGCTCGCCGAAAAAAAAGTCGCATTTTTCAATAACAACAACGAAACGAAGACGTATTATCAAAATGGTAATAATTAACCTTTCTCATACAAAGATTTACACCCTTTTAACTGAAATAATGAATTTGTAACTCCGTTATTCAAAACTGAAAGTAGCCCATGATACGTACATGTAAACAACATGTAAACAATACAGTGTCATCTGTTTTCGCGCATTGAAAGCAAGCTATTTCTTTCGAGTTGTATGCGTGGCCACACAAAACAGAACGATAACTGTGTCATCCGTTTTTTCCATCATGGGTACATGCTTGGTTGCTTTCTTGATTGATTGCTTGATTGATTGAAGGGTTTCACGACGCACCAACATATAAAAAGGTCATAAAAATGAACCTGCATGTATGCTTAAAATTATGTTTTCTTACAACATTCATCATTGGAACATGTCCCCAACTGTGACAATTAATAGAGGCATTGGTGATAATAGAGGCAACATATTAAAATCAAGTTTTAACCATGTTCATGTAACCATTTAACTGTTAGAAACTGTATCATTCAACTTGGTTTAATATATATACATATATATTAATGATAAGAAAATTATACAAATATTTAATCGGAAATCAAGTTTTAACCATGTTCATGTAACCATTTAACTGTTAGAAACTGTCAAAGAATTAATATCATTCAACTTGGTTTAATAAATATACATATATATTAATGATAAGAAAATTATACAAATATTTAATCGGAAATTGTATAAAATTCTGCTAAAATGGCTAAAAAAGCTTAGCCAAAAATGGCTAAACAAAAATTCCATTGCTAAAGAAAATTGAGGTGGTTTAGCCAAAATGGCTTAACATTTTTTGGTCCAATGAAGAGCCCAGCAGTGTTGCGTGAACCATGGATATATGCATGAACTGACTTAGTGTGGATTAAATAACATAAATTAAACCTCAGGATGTAATTATAAGGTTATGATTTATAAATGCTTTATGAAATAATGATTTAACAAACTTATACAAACTACAGGTACTACCCACAGGTTGCTGTATCGGTGCTGGGAACTAAAAAAAAATATTAAAAAATATTAAAAAAAACTACATATTTTTACCGATGCATTTAGCACATTAAATTTGATCATTTTTTTGCCAAAATTTGACATTCCCAATTTAAATTATATTAAAATTATGATTTTTTATGAAATTTGTGATGTGTCCCAAACTAAAAATAATTATTTTTCTAAAATTCAAGGTTGTCCCAATCCTTACGGTGTCCCAACTTATACGGTAAATATGGTACTTAGCTTCCATTCAGTCAGAATAGTTGTTCCTTTTAAAATGTATTAATGATGTTAATTCACATCCCTTGTGAAAGCATGAACGATGTAAAGAAATTGTTTACTCTGAATGAGCTCCTTTTTGCTCATTCATGTTGAATCTGATGAGTAAATACTCACTGCAGTCAAAAATTATCTACAGCTCTGTAAGAAATACGGTAAGCATATTTCTGAAAATATGAACTGTGTAGTCAAAAGTTGATGCCTGTTTATGATTGAAAAATCATGGTGAATGATGCTTTTCCAATTGAATTGAATTGGGTTTTAAGGAATTGAATTGAATTGAATTTTAAGGAATTGAAATGAATTGATTTTTAAGGAATTGAATTGAATTTTAAGGAATTGAATTGAATTGAATTGGGTTTTAAGGAATTGAATTGAATTCAATTGATTTGAATTTTAAGGAATTGAATTTTAAGGAATTGAGTTGAATTGAATTGGGTTTTGAGGCGCACCAACACATGCTTTTCCAAACAATGACTGCAAGCGTCTAATTTGTTAATTTGTGTGAGCGCTGTGGTCTAGTGGTAGAGCGTTCACCCATGATCCAAAAGTCGTGGGTTTGATTCCCGTCATTGCCATATGCGTTGTATCCCTGAGCAAGACACTTTATCTGCATTGCTTAGTACTGATTCTACCCAGGACGACATCGAGAGTGATTCAAATAAGTTCATCGAGTTTTGGTTACAATGTCAATCGATGTAAAATAAATAAATTTAAGCTGAGCGTCTAATAATTGGACAAATCATGAGTGAATGATGCTTTTTCAAACAATGACTTCAAGCATCTAATGATTGGGAAGATCATGAGTGTAAGCGTCTAATGATTGGGAAGATCATGAGTGAAAGCGTCTAATGATTGGGAAGATCATGGGTGTAAGCGTCTAATGATTGGGAAGATCCTGAGTGAATAATGCTTTTTCAAACAATGACTGCAAGCATCTAATGATTGGGAAGATCATGAGTGAATGATGCTTATTCAAACAATGACTGCAAGCATCTAATGATTCGGAAGATCATGAGTGAATGATGCTTTTTCAAACAATGACTGCAAGCATCTAATGATTGGGAAGATCATGAGTGAATGATGCTTTTTCAAACAATGACTGCAAGCATCTAATGATTGGGAAGATCATGAGTGAATGATGCTTTTTCAAACAATGATGCAAGGGTAATCGTAGATTTTCCAAACAATGATTATTACATGACGAGGTATACTGGTAGCCAAAAAGTAACCAAAAGATGGAAACACCAGCATGAGGACAACACTTACTGCGTAGGCGTGACTGTCATTCTGTAACAACCGTCGGTATTCCAACTGTTGGCACAGTTCCCCCACACGTACGGATGTTGTGCCAGAGCTATGAAAGCGTACAGGCCGTAGTGAGTCACCAGCGGCACCATGTACACACATATCAGGAACAGCTGGATCAGTAGGGTGATTCCCACACCTGCAAAATAGATGGTGACATGTTCTTAGTCTCAAATTGAATTACTCGAACAACTGCAATCTCTTAGATTACAACAATGCTGATATTTAATAAGCCCAGCTCCAGATAAGCTTCTGGTAATTGGGTTTTGTTACTCCATTATTTTCATATTAATTGGGTATTTGCATTTTGCAAATGAATAGAAATAATTTTTTACCCCACCCACTGTTTTTTAACAACAGATAAAAAGCAACAACAATCAAAATGGTACTCAAAATAATTGCTTTAAGCATAATGGTGTTGATTTGTGCTTTTTGAGACACGTCAATTCTTTCCACGTTTGTTGTGAGACACCAGTTTTATAGCAGACACATAATTAAGATCTCCAAGTGCCTACACGACAGACATGTATACAGCAAACAACGCAAGTCGAGTAAATCACACTCAATTATAATAATTTGTTGGAACCAGTCTTATACGCTCGACTAGTTGGGTCCTTTACCTATAGTAGATTAGAGATAAGTTTAGAGCACTGGGGGATGTGTTTAGAGCACTGGGGGACATAGTTAAAAACATGAATGATTCACAATGGAATGTGTTTCATAAATTTCTTTTACATTATGATTTAAACATATTTTATTCAAGTAATGAATGGGATTGGATAACAATCAATGTATATATGTAAGACCTCTCCCGTATCAAGGTACATGATATGCTATGATAATTATATTGCTTTTTTCATCCTTTTAATTGCGTATTTACGCAAATACGGATCTTATCTCAAGCTCTGAATAATATTACGCCAATGCCAGTAGTCTTATATTCATGTATTCAAACCTAATATGAACACTGCCCTTACATTAATATCAGCATTGTTGTAATCTAAGAGTATGCAGTAGCTTAGTGTCAAGCGTGTACCTCTCCCGAGTCTGAATCCCGAGATCACGGGATTTGAATTGACTGAATTGGATTTTATAGTCGCACCAACAGCTAAGGTCATATGGCGACTTTCCAGCTTCATTGGTGGAGGAAGACCCCAGGTGCCCCTCCGGGCAATTTTCGTGAACGGGCGGGAGGGGGGTGGGGGATGATGGGGTGAGAGGCGGGGTGGCTGGGGCGGGTTGCAACATATATGGTGTAAGAATTGACTGAAACAACACAGAAATATGTAAAAAAATAATAATAATCAAAAAAAAAAAAAAGGTGTGGAGGGGAGTGGAGGCAGGGGTAGAGCGGGGGGTGGAGGGAGCCCATGCCCCAATATGGGTAAAGTAATAAGATGCATAATGCTATAACAAATCCCAAACCAAAATTATAGATATATACATGCTTACATGCAAACCTAGATCTGCCTTTATTGCACATTTATATCACAATTTGGGTTCCATGGGAGCCCAGAATTTGCAGAAGACAAAATTACTTATCCAACCCTTTACAACATACTATAAGGAAACCAATTCCAAAATTTACTTCAGCTAGGACAAAAAATGTAGACCTGTAAACACAGCTTACACGCAAAATTTGATGTGAAACAGACATATTTTAAGGGCTATCAGAATTTGGGTTCCATGGGAGCCCAGGGGTTACAGGAACCAAAATTACTTAAGCAGCCCTTACGATAATGCTATAAGGAAGCTAATGGCCAAATTTGGTTGTGCTAGGGTAAGAATTGTAAGAGATATAGACTTGTAAACACAGCTTACACGCAAAATTTGATGTGAAATGGGGCACATTTTATGGGCTATCATAATTTGGGTTCCATTGGAGCCCATGGGTTACAGGAACCAAAACTGCTTATACAGCCCTTAAGATAATGCTACAAGGAAGCCCATGAAAAAATTTGATTGTGGTAGGATAAGAAATGTAAGAGATATAGACTTGTAAACACAGCTTACACGCAAACCTTGATGTGGGACGCCGACGCCGACACCAACGCCGACGCCGACCCCGGGGTGATTACATAAGCTCTCTTATTCTTCGAATAGTCGAGCTAAAAATGGGTGTGTTTCCTATTGCATGCTCTTTTCTTTTTATTGTTTACATGAAAGAAAAACTTTCAACTTTGAACGTACCATATGACATTCCAGGCAAATCATATATGGCTTACCTAAATAGTACACACGTTTGCTGTGTTATTTGGTAATAATTTGCATAGTTATACTACCAGTGCACAGTGGATTACAGCAAATATACAGTGGTGTTATGTGTCACTTCCATGATGTAAGCTATGTGATAAATCTTCATTCAGAACAGATTTTTTTTTTTTTTTGCTTTTTTTTTGCTTTTTTTTTTTATTTGGCATAAAAAGTTTTAGGGACGGCCCCTTAATAATAGGGTCGGGCAACCTGAAACACGTCTATTTTTCTTTTTGGCAGGCTAAAACTCTGACGACACATTAATTCTGATCTTGAAGCTGAAGTATAAAATGTCGTCCTTATTCGGGAAGAAGAATTGTTTTTTCGAACTAAATAATCAGTAAAATATATAAGTAGATATTCCATCCACGTGAATGTCAGCCTACCTTTAAGAAGCGGAATATGCTTGGAGAGAAGTCCCACAATTCCCTTCTGTTGATGATTGCCAAGTTTTCAGCTGGATAAACACAGTGCGTATACACAACACCAGTAGGAATAGGTACACTGCCAGCAGGGACATTCCTGGAAAATACATGGCTATATATAGTAACAAAATCTATAAATAGTAACAGCCAGTATACGCAACAGGAATAGGTACCCTGCCAGCAGGGACATTCTGGAAAATACCATGGCTATATATAGCAACAAAATCTATAAATAGTAACAGGCGGTATACACAACACCAGTAGAAATAGGTACACTGCCAGCAGGGACATACCTGGAAAATACAATGGCTATATATAGCAACAAAATCTATAAATAGTAACAGGCGGTATACACAACACCAGTAGCAATAGGTACATTACCAGCAGGGACGTTCCTTGAAAATACCATGGCTATATATAGCAACAAAATCTATAAATAGTAACAGGCGGTATACACAACACCAGTAGGAATAGGTTCACTGCCAGCAGGGACGTTCCTTGAAAATACCACGGCTATATATAGCAACACAATCTATAAATAGTAACAGGCAGTATACACAACACCTGTACACTGCCAGCAGGGACATTCCTGGAAAATACCATGGCTATATATATAGCAACAAAATCTATAAATAGTAACAGGCAGTATACACAACACCAACAGGAATAGGTACACTGCCAGCAGGGACATTCCTGGAAAAAACTATGGCTACATATAGTAACAGAATCTATAAATAGTAACAGGCAATATGAACAGGCAGACAAACTGTACAAGATTATATTTATCACACAACAGTGACAACACCAGGTGTGAATGTTCCACTTTAATATAACCAATTAACCAATTGCATGGTGCCATTTTGGAAGTATTCAAAGCCATCATAATGCCTGATTGACCTACTTTTCACATAATTATTGACATTAATGAAAGATTTCCCATGTGAAATGTGAAGTTTAAAATTTGGTCACGCCGTTCCAAAAAAGGAGACATTTGAAATTGTGGATGGGCGATGAATATGACAGATGAATGCAGTAACTCATGCTCCCCTGATCCTTTGACTCAGGTGTACTGAAAGTAAATAATAAACTACAATATTTCAATACTGACCTGTGGGCATGCGTGTAAAGGACTGCCATGCCGGGTACACAGAAATGATAGCAACCTGCCAACAGGTTCCACTTTGCCCCTTCTAGAGACATCTTTGCCGCATATTTATCGCCACTAGTGACTGTTTATCTCCCGTTGATATTTACAACAAATAGGGACTGCTTATCTCCGTTGTTGCTATATAGCCACTAGTGACTGTTTACTCCTTGTTGCTATTTATAGCCACTAGTGACACATTATCTCCCTTGTTGTTGTTATTTAGAGCCACTAGTAATGGCTTTTTTCCCTTTATGTTGTATCTCTCAGAATATATTCCCTTTTTTCAGTGATTTTTTTATTCGGAACTGCTCTCATTTATTTTGAATATTTCCTGATCTGGGTACTCTAATTCCTTATAATGTCCCATCTAGCTATCAGGATATCTGTAGTTGTTACAGATAAGTGATTCACCACAGGACAACATGTCATTTCTCATCATGTGCCACTTCTCATCACAGCTTCCTAAATCCAGATCGCAGAGCATCTACATCATCTTTCCTACAAGTGATGTGAACAATTTCCTTTTCTAAATAGTGGATACTTCCTGTCCTCATGGGGTTCTTCGGAGAAAATGCGAACTGCCAGTGGCATCCTGTAATGCTGTGTCATTCAGTACGTTACACTTAAAGTGCCTGAAATATATAAACACACAAATGTCAACATTCATATCGTTATGAAAGTAGGTATAAAAGTCGAACAGATAAATTCACAGAAAATCAATCCTCTGATCACTCATTGATAACAAACAACAAATACCAGGTTACAGAATGCAACACAATCAACATAAATGGGTTGACAACAGTGGGACAACAGTGGGACAACAGTGGGAGCATAAACGGGTTGACAACAGTGGGACAACAGTGGACAACAGTGGGACAACAGTGGGACAACAGTGGACAACAGTGGGACAACAGTGGACAACAGTAGGACAACAGTGGGACAACAGTGGGACAACAGTGGACAACAGTGGACAACAGTGGGACAACAGTGGGACAACAGTGAGACAACAGTGAGACAACAGTGGACAACAGTGGGACAACAGTGGGACAACAGTGGACAACAGTGGACAACAGTGGGACAAACAGTGGGACAACAGTGGGACAACAGTGAGACAACAGTGAGACAACAGTGGACAACAGTGGGATAACAGTGGACAACAGTTGGAGCACACGTTCAAAACAAAAACTACGAGGATCAATACAAACAGAGTATGTCACACAACAAATGTAGAAGGGCTGACAACACAGGGATCACTCCAGGCCGCGATTCCGCGATATTCTCGCATTTAAAATCTCAACAATCGCATGAAAGAAAGACAAATGGAACAAACTGTTTGCCACCGAATTCGGGGAAATCCATTTTCACCATTTCGGTTCGTAATGGAAGTATTACTGATTTATATTTCATTTAAAATCTCAAGTAAATCTGTTCAGATCCATTTATTCCACGATTAAAACATATAAAATGAAAAAAAAAATCAAATTATTTGAAAATCACGAGATTGTAATTATGCCGGTAAACTTCTGGTTCGCTTTTGCTTCGTAGACGCGGCGGTGTCAAAGAAATCGATTGATTATGAATAAACATGACCATTTTTATAATAATTCATCAACTTCTAGTCATATCTGACCATTATCCTCGATCTATAATGATTTGACGCGATTATCTATGTACTGGAGTGTTGCAAGCAATTGTAAAAACTATGTAAGCGTAAAAAGTTGACGTAAATTCGGACACGCCTTTATTTCGGATGCTTTAACAACTTCTACTTTCACTACTGGAATGAGCCAGAATGCAGGAAATCACATCTAAATTTCAAAAATGTCTTGGGGATAATGCCGCCAGACCCGGCCTAGCGTCCTCCAGCGATACGTGCGGTCGACGAAACAACCACTGGTCGTTCGGCCTTCGCATCCGAAATGTTTCAAGAAAATGGTGAATTTCTCATTAAAAATCAAGCAAATGGACATTTTGTCTCATTGAAATTCAATCCTAGGGTGATCCCCTGACAACAGGGTTATCACCTTGGGTCGAAGGTCAGTGGAAAAATGGTCGCTGTGGGATCAACTTGAAATGGAATAAAATTGTAGATATTCTTTGAAGAAGTGGCTATTATTAACACAATGGACGAGGGCTGCTTGCTCCATGTGAGATGGAGAATATATAAAGAATAAGTCTGTATTTATGACTAGTTATCTTTCACTCACTATTAGGCTCTTTTTTTTTAATAACTTGGTTAACGGATCTTTTCCTGGAAAATTATGCAGGATGGTCGAAATAAAAATAAAAATAATATTACTAGGGGATAAATTGAGAGAAAAAATACAAGCAAAATGTTGACATTTTAAAGTCAAAAGGGGAAGACAATCAATAAATCGAACATCACTTTTCGTAGATCCCTATCGAAATCCATGTTAATAGCATACTTTAGATACGCAGCATGTCTAACTTGAAAGAATGACAACAAATGCAGGATACAACAAATGAATATATGCGGAAAAACTTGCACGGAATTCGAGTCCATGACACGAGTGGGGGAATAAAAAAAAAAAAAATATTGAAAAAAATTTAAAAAAAAAAATAATTGAAAAGTATAAATTTTTTTTTTTTTCCAAACGGGAAATTAGACTCGGCGTGATCCCGTAAACCAAGTTATTAAAAAAAAAAGGCTTATCTGAGATTGTTACCTACCAGGCTGGCAGGGCCCAGTGTATAGCGGGAGTGGTGTCGAAACCGGAGTCTAGGGTTTCAAGCCCCGCCAGCGCCACTGAGATTTTGTCACAGTGTGTTCGTAGGCTAGGACACTTCCACCTTATCTCTTCAGTTGGATGGGAATGTTCAAAAGGGCAATACCCGTGTAATGCAGTCTGCATCCTAGCTCCTATCTATTCATTAGTAAGAGCAGGGGGCCATCACCATAATGATTAGCCACCTCAGTTTAGTAACCTTGCCTAGGGATGTGCATACTGTCCTGCCTGGACTAATTTTGGATTTATTTAGTCGAAAAACTTGACACAGAATTTCACAGCTTGACCAGTTCTTCGGATGAGACTGTAAAACCGACGTTAATATGCTCGCTATAATGTCCAGTGCAATACAGCGGAAGATAATAAGCGCTTTATAATAGGCATGGCAGGACTCACAAAACTCATAGGATGAGATTCCCTATGTATCCTCCCCGCTCTCCTCTCAGGGCAGCTCTTAATGACTACAGTATATATTCCCTAATAAATAGCTCTGCCCTAATAACGCCCCACTCACCCCACCCTACCACCATTTTTGCAAAAATATATCTTTTAAAACTTAACCAAAAGATGCAATGTTAATCGGGTTCATTCTCAATGGAACACATAAAATCACTAGAAAACTAATAAAATCTGATGCATTACTTGATTGATTGATTGACATGTAGACTTTGGTTTTCTTGGTAAAGAAATCCATTAATTCTGTATGATTTAAAAGTTGAATTATGTAGTTTTGGTCTCAAATAAATGCCCACTCATTTCAAAAATGTTACCGTGCCTGGGGCGTTTATTAGGATTATATGGGCAGGATGAGATTCTCAGATTCCAATGTATCATCGCATCCCCTACTCTCTTTTATGGCAGCTCTTAAATCCTTAATAACCTATACTGTGTTGATGGTTGATGAGCCGTTAAACAACCTTCAATTATTAAAGTATCAATATCTCCACATTACCCATTTTATCAAAGGAACAAAAGTTTACCAATACCACAGGTAATTAGCTGGGTTTTTTTACCCCCAAGTTATTAAAGATGCATCCTGCATGCATATAAACTGTGTGATATGGCGTAACTTCCAATAAGAAAACGTAAAGCTACTACAGTACTACCACAGCCACAGGAAAATAGG